>JAECUM010001592.1:0-160896 GCA_016617855.1 Megalonaias nervosa | reverse complement strand
GGCAAATAACACTGGCATTCTAAAACATAGTGATATTCATCTTTATAAATTCTTTGATCTAATAAAATGGTCTCATTCATCTGCCTGATTCTATGCGCAGACATCTTTATTTTTGAAAGGGTTTTTCTATATATTGTCACTGTTACTATATTCAGTTACTATTTATAGCTATGTTTTGACAAGTTTCTATATAATCCCCTTCTTGAAGATTCTCTGATTCTTGATTGCCAATTTTAGGTGAACTGATCAGAGAGCCGTTCTTTGATTTAGTATATGAAAATCTTTATATTCACATCTTCATTTACCCACGTTTCAACATTTGTTGTCAAATACCATTCTTAAATTCATTTAATCAACTAACAAGCATATCTTCATGAGACACTAAATTCACACTTGCATTGTTGTGTTTGCTTAACATACGTATGACCCATATGTAAACCTTCCAGAGTCATAGACTGGTACTTCACGCCATGCCTCGCTACACACGACCCAAACATCTAATACAAGGGGATATTTTCATCTCGAACTTCTAAATACGTACTCATGAAACTATCCCAAGAAAGAATATCTTGTGTTCAGAATTTAGAGATGGTCCATTTTTCGAATATAATCCATGTTATCATAAAGTGAATACTATGGTTTATGACGTCTGCTCTTAGTAATTGACTGTTTACTCGGTTTGATAAATATCTTCTCCGAAAACAGTTCCACATTCTCAAAGAAAAAATCACTAAACTTTATCAAAGTTATATATATGCATATATATATATATATATATATATATATATATATATATATATATATATATATATATATATATATATAGAGAAGAGGAGGAGCCTGTCATCCTATCATATTTACTACTTAAATTTTTGTAATCAAGATGAGCGCAAACGGCGGTAAATATGATAGGATGACAGAACAAACAAGACCAGTGAAGAAATAAATTCGTTTGGTACCTCATGAAGATTAGTGTTTTACAATCTACTAGCCCAAAAATTTGATACCCTCATGAAGATTAGTGTTTTACAATCTACTAGCCCCAAAAATTTGATACTCTCATGAAGATTAGTGTTTTACAATCTACTAGCCCCAAAAATTTGATACTCTCATGAAGATTAGTGTTTTACAATCTACTAGCCCCAAAAGTTTGATACCCTCATGAAGATTAGTGTTTTACAATCTACTAGCCCCAAAAGTTTGATACCCTCATGAAGATTAGTGTTTTACAATCTACTAGCTCCAAAAGTGTCATGCAGAAAAATTCAGAACGATGACCTACATCTACACGGCGAAATTAAATAGTTTACATCAATGGTGGCTATTTATTTGTTCAATAGAAGTGACAGAGAATGAGACATCGTATCATATTTACTACCGTTTGCGCTCATCTTAATTACAAAACTTTAATTTCACTAAATTTTACCCACTACTTAACTCTTTACATCTCACGGTGTAGGTGTAAGCATTCGTTCTCAATATTCTGGATCTGTTTTTGCGTCTCTAATGTGACAATCATTTTAGGGACGCACGATATGTGTAAGCGAAACCACGCACACAAGTGTTCCTGCATTGGGTGACAGTAGAACGGGCGGTAGTTTAGTCTAGAGTGCTTTGAGAGGTGGGCAGACAGAATTAACATTACTGAAAGTAAGAAAGAAAGAATGGTTAAAAAGAAACCCAAAACGTAGGACACCATTTTTGGGTCTCTTATTTTTTGCGGTATTATAGAACAAAGGTAATTAAGACAACCACACATTCTATATGAGAAATGTTCATTGTTTTCATTCATTCATCAATTTTATAAAAAAAGAAAAAAAAAAGAAAAGGTAGTGTGATATTTATTGTCGACTGATTGCTTAACATTTTGCTGTAGATCCCAAATTTAAGAGATGTCCTGTGTTTCGCAGCACAGGCTACCAACAATGTTGCAAAGTTTTCACAAATCTAAGGGCGCGAAAAAAAGCAGCACCAAAACGCGCCTTGTTCTATCGACAGTCCAAACTGAGAGTAAATAGGTCGAACATTGTTACATTTTTTCTGAACGAATATTTTGGTTTTAGAATTTAGAGTTAACCATAGGCAGGGTTATACAGTGCAAAGTCACTCGCGTCATTCTTGAAAAAGCCGTGTGTTTGTTACCTTTCTGAAAAAAACGGTAGATCTAATGTTAGAAATTTTTTCCGTGACACATTGCAGTGCCAGACTAGGATAAAGCTAAGATACCTGAATTGTACAAGCTCAAGTCAAC
This sequence comes from Megalonaias nervosa, assembly GCA_016617855.1. Classification (NCBI taxonomy): domain Eukaryota; kingdom Metazoa; phylum Mollusca; class Bivalvia; order Unionida; family Unionidae; genus Megalonaias; species Megalonaias nervosa. The sequence continues at coordinate 158,645 of JAECUM010001592.1, read as the reverse complement.
TCTAGGTTTTATCTCATCCAACGATTTACTGATGAGATCGACGATGGGAGAAAAGCTGCCACTAATTAAATATTCACATATTCAGATATGCAAATACCCTTGCAAAAAAACGACGGTTTTGATTGGTTGTATAACACATTCGCTTGCAAAGAATCCCATAAACCATCAATTCTACTTCCTGCTTCCGCTTAAGCCATATTCGGTTGGACGCATTTCAAATTTCACGAATAACGATTACTAATTACTGTATCTAAGCAACATTTTTCTTTGTTCATATATATTTACCAAGTTTGCTCATATGTGTAAGAATAATTGCTGACGCTTTCATTTATTTGACATTTTATTTTAGAGCACGAATTTAGCAAACTAGTTTGTATAGACTGTTGGTACATTCGTAACTGCCGACCGATTTGAATTTTCCTTTCAGTCTTTTATCAAGTTTACTTTGGTTTTTGTGAATATTTGCTGAATTTATTTGATTCTGTGCATAAATTGCCAACTTTGTTGTTCGAGTGTTTAAGTTTGATTTTACTTCGTAAGTAAAAAGATAAGTTTAGCTTGTATATCCACGTTATGATATACTAATTAGGGTAGTAGTAGCAGTAGTACTGTTAGCTTAAAGAAAATACTAGGAACTGTTTAATATTCATTTGATAAGTGTTTATACGTTTTTATAAAATAGACTTCCTTTAAATAGTTGATATTCATTTCATATTAATAGTTTATTTCACTTAGACTTGTGAGAATGTCGAGGAGCATTTTCATTGCAGGTGATTCCAACTTGAAGCAACTGTCTGGTATTTTGAATTTTTCCAACTTATTCCTGTTATGCATTCCTGGTGCAAAATTGGTTGGAGATATCACGGATTTTAAATCCAAAGTGTCAGATGGTGTCCCAAGCCCAAAAGCCTGACCTGCTGATTCTTCATATAGGTTCGAATGATGTTGGAAATGATGTGAACATATTCACAAGGTATTTTTGCTTGTCGATTTTACGTTAAAAATATGTTATTATTTGTGCCCAATATTTGCAGCAGAACTATTATAAATATTTATTGTATATATCATTTATTACTTTAAGAGTAAAACTGGTTATAGCGAACATCGCCATGATGTCATAGGGCATGATCACGTGGTGGGTTCCCTGGTCTGGTTGGCAGAAAGACCATAGGCTTACTCCACATTTGATTGAATACGCTTGTTCACCAGAAGTTATATATATATATATATATATATATATATATATATATATATATATATATATATATATATATATATATAATCAAACACTGTTTAACAGTGAAATTTATTGCAGTAATCATTGATCACAATAGGTCTTTATACAAAGACATGCAATTAAAGAACTTCAAAACCAATACACCCACACCTATTTTGAAAACGAAATAGGTTTCCACAATGGAATCACGATAAGTTGTATCGTTTTGTCGTTGATAATGAGTAAAACAACATCAAACAATTCTATCTCCAGCTGTTTATGCATATAATCATTTATAAACAAAGGAAATGTAAAGTTCAATGATAAAACATGGCAACAATGTGGATCACCTTTTTATTTTGCATAATGGGTTTACGATGAAGATGAGACGACAAGAAACGGATAATTGTCCACAGCTATTACAGTACAAATTTCAGTACAAGCTTTCATGGCAGTCAAATTTCTTGTATGAAAATTAACGTGTATCCAACAGCTCTCTCTCTCTCTCTCTCTCTCTCTCTCTCTCTCTCTCTCTCTCTCTCTCTATATATATATATATATATATATATATATATATATATATATATATATATATATATATATATAATGTATGCTGTATCTATGATATACTTTGAGATTTATACATTTTTTCATTCAAAGGAAATGAGACTTGCCGAGTTTCCTTTTGATGGAAATGTATGCGAGTGGTATATCGTTGATTGCATACATACTATACATATATTTTATTTATTATATCACATGCTAATACATATATTTGCCCTTTCAACGGAAAGCAGAAAGGATTGCGGTGAAATTGTGTATCATGGTAAATTCATTTAGAAATCGGAATAATTTATAATTTTTATCGTTCTTTTCTTATTCTCTAATGATTAATAAGTATAAATGCATCATTAATCTACAGGCCTAGAATTAACAGCACGCAGTTCCAATGTTTATATATGCGTATTATTGCACATGGGCGGACCACAGTTTGATATACCAATAGTATACCAAAGGAATATCAAATTCTTTTATACCAAAACTTTTAAAGCCATGTTACTTTTAGTTTGTGTGTTTATATATATATATATATATATATATATATATATATATATATATATATATATATATATATATATATATATATATGTAACGAAATTGACAGTCTTAATGACCTAGATTATATACCCAACATCAATAAGGGGTATACAATTAGCGCTGCCGATTCAGTGGCTTAAGCCTGATATGCACTGATCGTCTTTCGTCGCCATGGTGGTTCTGCCAACCAGGGCTGTGCCAACGCTTAGTTGTGGCGTCATACAGGGAATCTCTGATGTTTCCTATTGGTGAAGTCCAAATTGTGTCTCTATTTTGAATAAGACAAGCATAATTTTCAAAAGTCCTACAACGTAAGACACATCACCCGAATATTTTTGTTCTGGGGGGTGATGGGTCTTACTGCCTAACTGACAGCGCTGTGTAGCATGTTTTGATGTCAACTAACAGTGCAACGAAAGTCAAATTTTCAAGACTATCACGCACAACAGGCAAACTTTGACTACTCGTTCCAATGTCAACCGACATCGGAACACGCTATACAAGGCCGTTATTTGGGTAGTAAGACATGGCACTAAAACAAAAACATGTGTTATGTCTTACATTGTATGACTAAATTTTCAAGAATGTTTTTACGTTTAGCATCCATATTGACTAGGGCTGTTGAGTACCAAGCAAGCTACCTTTATTAACTGACAATCCCCCACCCATCAGAATAAACAATCTTAACATCAGAGGAAGGGGAACATTAATTAATATGAGACACTTTGGTACCATTGCATATGACTTTAACAATGCTACAGCAAAAAGTGACACCATGCATTGTGCCTAAATCTGACCAAATGATGTCAAGATGGGAAAGAGTTATTTTTGCATAGAGCTTGAGAGTTGAACAAATTAACCCAGATAGCAGATGTTTCTATGTATATTTTTGTTTATATGTCCCAAATGTTAGCATGTACCTGGGTGATGATTTTCTTAAATTTTCACAGCTGTAGTATTAACATATGGTTTGCATTTTTGTACATTTCTTTTTGTACATGTCTTGCTTTCAGCTGTTACAGAGATTTTATTCATCAGCTTCTGGAAACTAATCCCATGATGATGGTTAGTGTGTGTGGGATTCTGTTTCGAACTACCGATAACTTTAAATCTTTGGATTGGAACTGGACTGTTTTACCACAGTTACAAAATGGATGTGCAGCACTAAATGATGGCATTATGAGGTTAAGCCGAGAATGTGAGAAGTGCCATTTTATTGACTATATAACAATGTTTGATCAAAATATGCATTTGGCACGTGATGGACTCCATCTAAATAGAAAAGGTGCATATGTATTGAAAACAGTAATGGAGTCATTTGTTGTTGATCTTGACATGATGCAGATAAATAGTGCTGTTAAATTTGTATCCTCGGACCTGTGCCACACTGGTGATACCAGTATGTCTTATGCAGATGTAGTAAAGCAGTTTCCACCCGGAGAGAAACTTCAGCTAATGGATCACATGCATAAGGTAATTAACATAAATTATAGCTTTGACTTAAAAGCTAAACTTGCTTTTAACATGATTACGGTCAAGTATACATATCAGTGTATGTTTTGTTAATGTCATTGGTAAGTAGTTTATTTGTAATTTTTTCTTTAAATGGCATATACATTCAGGAAATCTGTCCATGTTAAATCATTACGTTATGCCCTTATATATTTTATAATTCCAATTTATATGAATTTACCAAGTTTTCTACAATTTGATTTAATCTAAACAGTCAAGTGATACTGATCTTGAATTTTTTACACATCTTTAAATTGACTATTTTTGGTTCTCTTTTTCCAGGTCATTTGATGTGAAGTTTTATCAATATCAATGCCTTACACCCTAATAATAACAACAACATGCGCCGACGCCCCTCCCCCCCCCCCCGAATTTCGATCAAAATTTACAAACTCCAGATTAAAATGGACCTTAAGAAGTTAAAACAGTGCAATTGCACAGACGTTTCTGCACGCCAACACTCACACCTTTTGCCGAAGAAGGCATATGGCAGGCTTTACAAGCCAGTCTTCAGAAATTACTGCATTTCGCCTTGACATGTTCCGGCAGCTGTTATTAAAGGACAGTGTCAAATGTCAAGCAAGGGATCTCACTAAAAATTGACACCATTTTGTTTTTGAAAGGTTGAAACACATAAAAAGTAGCAACAACGAATGCTATAACAACACTTTCCATAGGCATGTTTAATTTTAGGAATATAAAGTTATAGCCTGGTTTAACAGCATCAACTATATATATATATATATATATATATATATATATATATATATATATATATATATATATATATATATATATATATATCACTGGCATGAACCACTATGACACTCTATCCTATAGTACTGTTTAAAGATTTGATGACTCTTTGCTAGGAAAGATCTGGCTGTGTATTCTGTCACAGTTAAGAGGCTAATGAAAGAAAACTCCGATCTTCGTAAAAGTGAATGTTTTGTTGATAAAATCTGCTGACCTGATGACAGAAGAGAAGTAAAGTGGAATTATAAAGATTAAATGATTATGGTTGTGTATTTATCAATGTGTACATTTTACCTAATCACTCACAAAGTTAACGTAACGTCCATCAATAAATACCCAACCATGACCTTTTAATCCTGTATTAAAAAAATGTCGAAGTGTTGTCATTTTAAAGCGACATGTAAACTTATTGATGTTCTGTATGATTTACTTAACAATGATTTGACAGACCAATTTGCGGATATATTTTGTTTAATGTCTTTACATATATTGATAATGTTTTTGTATTTATTTCATTAAAGGAGAGCCACATTTTGAGGGGAAAACCATTTATTCCCAGGGTATAAACGATACAGAGTACCTATTTCAAGAAGAGTAAAAAGGGTATGAGCATGGTGATATAGATAATTTGAAAAATGTGTCATTTAATGTAAGAAATAATACTCCCCCTCCCCCCCCCCTTGTTATTTTCTTTTACATCTGTCCATTTGTCACACTTTCGTCTCAAGGCCATAATTCTTAAATACATATGTTTTCGATAAAATCAGGTTTAGTTATTCATCTTGACACGGTTGATAGTGGCTTACTGATTGCAGCCATTTACATCTACTATTAGTGATATATGAGGTCTGAGGTCAAAATTAGGCTTATCCTTGACATGTCCATTTACATTTTTTTCAACAACTCGTATGTTTTGAATTATATTTTCTATAATGTTTTTTACATTGTCCTGGCTGTGTCACATGCCAGTTAAAATCTGGATATAAATGTTACTCTTCATGGTTGGAAGTCAAAGGTTAGGTTACACCTACCACAGGCTTGTCCAGTCTCTGACTTTTGAATTGCTATTGGGTTTTCACAAAGTTTGTATTCATATGAAACATTGGCGTATGTCATATCTACACCTGCCCAGAAATTGTGATGGTCATGGTCACATCTGTTGTTCATAGATCAAAATTAGTCTATTCTAGTTTTATCTGGGCTGTAACGTTCTTTGCCATAATGTTTTAATGCGCAGTAGTTTTGCAGTAATATTTAGAAGAATTGTTTCTTATCAAACTGCTTTTTTTACACATACTAATTTGAGCTATGCATGACCTCGTTCCACGTTTATTTTGCTGTAAGGTCACAGGGTAAATCAATTGTACCACTGGTACAGGCTGTAATTGTTGTAAGACTTGTGGGTTTTAAAAATAATTGTTTCAATTATTCATATCTACATTGCTATTGGCTATGTAAACTCACACCCAGAAACTTTGGAATGTCAAGGTTGGAGGTATGGTTCATGGGTTGAAATAGGCCTAATGCAGCTTTGTCTTGGCTGAAAGTTTGAAAGTCTTGTCAATTTTCTAAAATATTTGGTGACATTTTTCATATCAATAGGTTGGTGTCATGCACACTCCCTCTCCAATAAATGAAGATCAAGGTCTCATAGTTAAAAATCAGACTTTGTGGTATAGGCTTGTCTGTAAAAATTTGCCTAATGAATGTTGTCCAGGATATGATTTTCACACTGTTAGCCTCAATGACTGATTGGTTTCAGTGATTTGCCTTACAAGCTCAACCATCTAAGTTAGTGTTAAAAATGGCATTAAACCTCAGTTCCACCTCTGTTATCATTGTCTTGGTACCTAGAAAATGTAGTTGTTGGAGGAGACATTTTTATTTATGATTAAATATAGTTTGCTTTGAAACAGTTTATAAATAAATGATCCTAGCAGTTCAGTAGGTTTTATAAAATGTTCATAGCTGTCTTCTGATGTCTTGTTTTCATAAGTTAGGTTCCACAGTTTAGGCCGATATATCATTCTTCTTATGCTCACATGAATCACTTTTACCCCTGCTGAACATTTCTTGTGTTTTCAATATAAATGTCACTCTTTTCAGTCTCATACAACTAGACCTTGTTCTCAGAAAAGGTTTGTTTTTCTCATGCTTTCTTTATGTTGATTCCCTTTGATATTTCAAATTTTTTATATCTTATTTCTGTTCATTGTGTACATTTACAACTGCAGTGATTCAAGAGAGATGAATTGTAAGCCAATCGTCAGGTTATAGTATATCATTATTCAATTTGCAAAAGAGAAGGAAACATTGTAGTGATGTGACTAATATGGTTCTTCTTTCTAATATTACTAATTATTAATCAGTCCTGACAAAATGGTTATATTTCAGTGTGCATCATGATCTGAATTGGTTTCTTTTCTTGTTTCCTTTGTCTTGAAGAATGTCCACACATGTCAGACATGAAAGTTATTATATTGTTCATACTAACAATAACTTTTCTTTTAACACCCACTGGTCCAAAACCCATGACCAGCAAAAGTCTCTGTCAAACCATAAAAAATGATATGTACAACACACATCCAGTGCGATTAAATTTCTAACAAAGGTATTAAAATCGTATTGGGTTCCTGTGGGTATTTATGGTAGCCAATGGGTTTCCAAAACTTTGTAAGGACTGATAACTTTACATTTATTTTATAATTTATAACCTTGTAAATGCTATACCTTCTTCATCAATGCTTCCTTGTTTACCTTCATTTTGAACATTCATTATTCAAACAATGATGTCATTTTATTCAACTATTGGCTGACTGATTTAATAATTAATTTTTATTTTGCCAAAAATTTGAGATGAAACCTAACAATTAACAATATTCAGCCATCTTGAAATTTAAGGTCTGGTACTGTACATGTAATCTATTTTGCAGGGCCATGTTAAGCTTCATGTTTTGCTACCTAAATTTCCTCTGTAAAGTTCATCTTCATGGAAAGTGTATGATGCTTCGATGTTCAGTTACTACTTACCAATTATGGAATTTTCAGATGAAACATATGTCATATTTAAGACAGGAACCTAGTCTGCATGTCTATTTATGCATACTAATAATGCATCTGTTTGCTCGTTTAAAACCAAAATTTGAGTAATAATTATGTATTTTTATTCAAGTTTATCAAATTTGCATGTGTTTATTAATACGTACATTATGTGTGTATGGACTGTTACAGACTATTGTAACTTGGGTAAATGCAGCTTCAGTTTACATACTTCGCTGTTACTGATTAATATTGTTATTGGTCTCTTGCTTTTCCCTTTTTCTCAGCGATTTCTTACTTGAGCAGGAAAATATTGATACATGATGTTAGGGCCGGATTAAGGCCTTTGGGGGTCCTGGGCACAGCCAACAAAGTGGTCCATAGCTATCCTGCCTTGTCCATAGATATGGTTACACTACTATTACAAACACTTCCAGTGAAATCAGACGATACTATATGGGGCTCCTTGAGCCTCGGGGGACCTGGGCACGTTGCCCACTTTGCCCTATTGATACTCCGGCCTGCATGATGTTAACATTGGCTGATAGTTATTTACTGTTAGGTGTCAAGCTGCTTTTTTTACAATATGATTACTAAGCCATATAAGAACTTTAGGGATTCTGTACTGAACATAGATATCCACATAAACTAATAATGCCCTATTCATTTCTGCATGGAGAAAACTTACTGTGCCAGCAATGTGAATGTATTTTGCACTTTTTACATAAACTGTATATTTTCAAAATGGTTATATGAATGGAAATTACATTTCTTTGTATCTTTGTTTCACAGTAATAATTTTTTAGATCAGTGTAAATATTCTTCACCAGATTACACCTATTACAGCCCATGTGTGCAGCCATTATTATAATATTTTTCTCATTTTCTTAGTTTTCATTTTTTTTTTCTCTTGAAAGACATGTACTTATTTTGAAAGTTATAATTCCAGAGACATCTTTACACTGTCATTTATTCAACTATATCGGGTGTCCTTTTCTTTTGTATCAATAGTTACTGCTGATACTCTGAGCAACTTTAGTCTATTCATTTTTATTGTCAGGAAGAGAACCCTTTAAATGTGTTCACTGATATATGCTTTTATTTTATGCAGATTAGAGCAGCATGAGATATTAGTGAATGTCAGTGTGGATGTTGCTGTATATTGCCACCAACAGCTATTCATAACATATACAAGGTAAATGTTTAGTATTGAGATATAATTGTTTCAGTCTGAAAGATTCTTTTGAAGTAATAATGTAAGAAAAGACTAGGAGATTGGGGTATTATAGTTAATAGTTGTAACTGCAGTGAAAGTAATGTCTGTTATGAAAATGTACTTGTTGAAAAAGTAATGATAATGTAAATAGCAAGGCAGTTATGCATAAATTTAATTTGGATGTAAATGATGTTGTAGGCAACTATTACATCTGACCATGTCAATGTTGACAATTTATTTGTTTCAATTTTGTGTCATTTCTTGCCATGATATAAAGTATTAATTTTAAGGATCGACACATTCATGCTGCCATGACACACCAGAAGCCAAAATTTAGAGGATTCATCCAGAAAATCACCCCTGCAAAGGTAAGTAGAAAATATAAATATGTTTTTTGATCCTTATATCAGAATTCAGAATATTGCTTTATGGCTATTGCTTTTACAGATGACCAGTAAAGTAATAATCTGATCATTAGATTTTATCAATTTTTTCCATCTCTGTTCCATAAATATCATAAATACTAATCTATTATTAAAAAAATGCAGCATGGTTAACATTTATGTATTTTTATTTCCAGTAACATTATTACTGATGAGACTGTTACTTTATTTTAGGTATTCTGCTGTCCTGAGTTTCCTGTGAAATGCACTAAGGAAGACTTTCTTTTTAACCATTACTTGTGCAGACATATTCCTCATAGAAAGAGAATGGAAATCATTTGTATGTTTTTTTTCAAATATTTGTGCCAATGTCTGAAATAACTGCTCAAAAATTAACCCAATAAATTTGCTTCTTGTTAGAAAAACTAATTGGCATAAAATTTTAATGTTATATATTTTGTGCTTTAAACTCATAAATTCTGTGATATGAAGTTGTATTTCTTGCATTTTTCAGTATATATTAACAAGTATTGTTTTTTCCTAAAGTTCTACATACTTCAGCTTTTTGTTCCCTCTGTGTAAGCCATTTGTCAATAGAACTTAAATCAGTTATTCCTTTCCAGGTAAGGATGCTTCATTGAAACGACACCGTATGAAGGTATGATATATATTTGTTTATCTTTATATAAAAATGTGAACTAAATAATTTTTACATTTATCTGTACTAAGATTTAATGGGGTTTTTATGGGTTATGGCAGCCGTCACTAGTTTTGAATGAGGACAACACTTCTACTACTTTGTTTTGTTCTTTCTGAAAAAAGTCACATTACTAATTCATTGTGTACATTTTTTAAATTAATGCCAATGACATGTGCTGTTTGCACACACACGCACACACACACACACACACATATATATAGTTATTTCAGATTGATACATAAAGGTGACTCAGATAAAATTGTCTTTATGTTCTAAAGTTTCTTTACTAACGTCTTGAACAGATATAAAATTAAGTCTCATTCTTGTTTCATGTGAATAATATATGCATAAATTAAAATTATCTTGCAACAGAATCAGGGTACAATTGTCACTAGTTATGAGCTGTGTATGAATAGCTATTTAATACTTGTATTGGTCTATTTATGAAATGCTGAAGACCCTCAAGCATTTGTTTTGTACAGAATTTACATTTTTACAGGATGAGATACATACTTCTCAGGCACCCAGTCACAGAACCTCCGTAACTAATAGCGATTTTTTGTGCATTGGATGTTCCTGGAAAGCAGTTATTTGGTAAATGGCTATTTCAGTATTACGTTATGTATCTGGTCTATTTGCTATCAACCATCTCTCTCACTTTCTGTATATTTATTGGTGTGCATATTTGTATGTATATGTTTATATTGATAGCCTAATGTTCCTTTTTCTTAAGTAAGACTGCTGTACAAAAGGTGTAAACCGGAACTTTAATGTGTGACTTATTCGTTTTCCTTTTATTTAATATAAACAGTACTTTCTGTCATTTCCAACAGATGATTCCACAGTTCTTTTTCAATAAGTCATGAATAATGTCCATTCAGAGTAGATAATGAGTTGTATGTATTTAATGGATCCGATGGCATATATCATCAGTGATGGTCATTTTCTTCTCAGAGAAAACCAGTGTATTGTAATATAATAATGACACTAGCTTTTGAAATAAGTGCATTGATAATATATAATCTTTGCTATGCAGCCACTCGCCATTGTTTAAATATGTACCTTTTATATACATCCCTAATTCCTCAGCAATCAAACCGATGCCATGACATATTTTTATCATCACCTTGAATAAAGATATTACATGTTTTTAAATGTGTGCTTTGTTCATTAAGTATTAAATTTATCTTCCTTATCATTTTATAGGCATGAAATATGAAGAAAGAGACCAAGGAGAACCATCAGTGTTGTCTACCTGTATGTCATTTGTGAAAAGGATTGCTGCATTTTGTTGGAAGAACTTTGCAAAAATGAAATTGATTCTTTCTGGTGATGTTGAAGAAAATTCTGGACCTCCAGTGGTACCTTTTTTATATTGCCATCTACACCTTTGTGTACACTTTTTTTCTCCCTTGTGTTCACAAGGCACATATTAAAAATTATCATCTGAGGCAGTGATATGTATATAATTAATACATGGAATATTTATCAAGCAGAAATAAGTAATACAAAATACCTAATCAGCAAATATAACTGGCAATAGTGTTTCAAGTCAGAATTGTGACAGTTTCTTTGCAATGTGAATGATCATAAAAAAACAAATTTAACTGCCAGTGTTTCAGTACTTTTTCATTCAGACCATAGATAGACCATATTAGAAATTTAACTTAATGTTTTTCTGCTTTTCTTGTTTATATTCATAAAAAAATATTTTAAGTTATGTAAATACTTTCAAATATAGGCTCAGTTTGTTTTAGCAGTATGAATTTCTTTGCATTGGTGCAGTATTTTAATTTCCCATATCATGCCCTACTCTTCTAATTACAAGAAGTCATGGTGATCTTATTTTTGGTTACTTCATCTCTCTAGATTCATTGTTCCTGTGAATCTTGTACAGAAACACTCCAAACAGTGCAGCTTTTAGGACAGCAATTAATCGGTCATATTCATCCAGGCATGTTACGTCAATGGAAAGACTGTGTTTTCACATGTAGTGATGGAAACGAGTTGGTTGTTGTTGTTGTTGTGGGGCTTAACGCCATTTTTCAGCGCACGATAGGCTATACATGGCAGCCAGTATTAATGGTGGAGGAAGAAACCGGGAAATCCCCGGAAAGAACAACCGACCTACGAGAAGCTACTGGCAAGCTTTCTCACATATCCACATTCGCCGAATCTTAGACTCGAACCCACGCAGACAGAGGTGAGATGGCAGTGATCCGTAACGGAGAGCGCTTTAGACCACTCGGCCACTCGGGGCCCGACGAAACGAGTTGGAAACACACGTATTAAAACACATTTATTTAGTAAGTAATAGGAAATTGAATAATAGTTAATTTTGTTTATTTTGGTGAAGCATTTGTATGGCTGTATCTTGCTGTTTATGTGTTTCTTTGTCTACATGTGTATTGTAAAGTGTGATTCAATTACTGTCAGATATTTGTTGTCAGGTTCAGGTATAATGTTGTCCTTTAAACAATAATACTACACTGAAACCTTTGAAAATGCAAATCACATGTTACAATCAGCATAAGATGAAGACCTCCCAAAGAAAATCGAAGCAGGGCTGTGAAAATTATTTCTTTTAGGACAGTATTTTGGTCATTTTGAAGACATGAACATTAATTATAGTACCTTTGTAATTTCAATATTAATTGCTTCATTGTTGAAATTGTATTTACTTGTCTGAACTATTTTGTGTACTGTTTATCATATTACAATAATGCTGTCCATAGCAACAGTTACAGCAAATTAATTTCGGTGGTTGCTAACAATTATAGAAGAACCTATATATGTACCTTGTTTTTTATTCACTGTTACTGAAATCACATTTGTTGTATTTTTTCAGGCCTTCTGTGTACTTAATAAGATTATCATATGAGTATTTCTTGGAGAACACTTGCAAGTTCAGAATATATTTTGCTTTGCACTTCTTTATGTATTGTTTTTTGTAACCGACGTGATATGTAAGGTTTTGTTATAATCAAAAACTTATTTTAAACATTTTAATAGTTTCAATTTTATCACTTTTGCAGGAGCAGTTTTCTTTTCATTCCATTGAAGAATGGGAACAAGCTTTACCTCTAGGACAGTTGTCAAAAATAACTACATCTGCATTTATGTCCAGTGCCATTGGTGAGATATTAAAATTATTGTCATTAGAAATGTGTCTTGAAAGTAAATGATACATGGTTTTGGCTCACTGAGAGTTCTGTCCATAAGCTAACTTACAATACGATATCAGTTATCCATATTTTATGCTATAGTTAAACATATTATTTTCATATTTTTTATGATGTAGAGTTACCTGTTATTAGTCTGTAACATTGCAATTTGAGTCAGTTAATATTGAAATTATTTTATTTTTCAGTTGACATTTAATGATAGAAGTCTTGTTTCATTTTTTGTTGACTTTAAATACTTACCTAAAATAATTTATTCAGTTACTATATTTCGTCCTCTTACATATATTAAATATTCTTATATGCAAAACAAGCAGTTATTATTGAAGAGTTTACAACAAAATGTCAATTGAGGTAGAGTTGCAGTATATTGTGGTAATCACATTACTACTGTGATATACCTTGTTACTTTTTTACTTTTTTATTTTTGAGGTAACCAACTTGACCTTGTATCACATTTAACAAATTTGCTTTTCATTAGTAACAGGCTTTGTGTAATGTCTCACAAACATGACATTTTCCATAGCTTCTTAAAAATTAAGGACATTTGATATATTGTTGCTGAGAACAAAGACCCTTATAAAATATTATTTATTAATGATATTCAAGATGTTTTATATACAATTCACTCTTTTTCTCTCTACAGCGATCCAAGCTATATCTCCTTTTACTGGATGAAGATTTCTTAATGCCACCACAATATCCATACACTATTGAACATCACAACAAATACTTATCTATGCTAAACTGTAATGCTCAGGAATTTGATAAGCAAACTGCAGAATTTATATCCAAGAGGCAGCTTCTGGGAGAAAACTGGACAATAGATGACAATATAGAAGTTATATCTCTCGTGTCCAATTCTTTACTGCAGGAAACCTCATTACATCCTCCAGATAGTAACAATAAAAATGTATCCAGGCAAAGAAAATTTGATTTATCAGAAGTTAGCAGTGTGAAAACTGTGCTTACAACCAATCTGGAAAAATGCCAGAAAGCCATTTGCATTGAGCATGACATTATCACTCAGTTGATGGAGTGCCATTTCATGGATTCAAAGAACATGCAGCTTCAACAGTTTGAGGATGCTGCTATAAATATATCCACTTTTTCTAATTGTAGTGAGGGAGTTTTTGTATTTACTTTATTTAAAATTACAGTTGAGAGCAGTGAAGTACCTGTTTATTATATGCGATACATTGAATCAGGATATTATAATAATTTTATGGTGGAGAAGTTTTCCGATTTAATATGTGAGAAATTTACTATCTCAAAAGAATCACTTTTCTTGTGTGACATTGCCACTGATGAAGATAAAAAAAGGATTTCACAGAGGAAGGTGAAAGGCTCACATAAAAGTCGTATCAGACCAGATAAAATGTATAAATATAATTTGAGTAATTTGAAGGAAAGAAAATTTCAGCTGGCACAACATGCTGAAAATTACACCAACTTCGATTTATGTTCCTGTTTTGTTCTTACCATTCGCAAAGGATTCACCGTTAAAATCAGCACGAAGGAATCGGATGCTTGTTACATGTCCTGTGACAATGAAATGTTGACGACTTCTGACATTCATGATATCATATGTCATTATCCCGAGAACAGAATTGTAGATCATTTGGAGAAATCTTCAGTAGACTTTTTAAAAAGTTTTGCTTCTGTTGATTTTTTATATGAACAAAGTATAATGCTTAATTTGTTATCAAATGACCATGGAACTGACATAATAAAATTTCGGTATCGCTTTTCTATATGGTCTAGTGCTAAATCATTAAGGAACAAGGTGCTTTATCTTTACAAGAACAAACAGTTTGTTGAATTATTCGAACTGTATAGGGACCTTTGCCCTGAAAATGATTACAATAATATTGCCAATGAACACATTGAGTATCATGCTGAACCTGTGCCAAAATGTAGGAAAATGATTGCACCACGTGGAAAGATTGTGACAGCAGAAATGGTATTGAAAACTGTAGACATAAAGAATGAAAATGTAATGAAAGATTTAAGTATCTATGATATTTTCAAGAAACAGTAGCTTGAATATGGAGATTTAGTTATACAGGCTTTTGATGAGCACAAATTAATTGCCATCATGAATGACTATGATGATGAAACAGGAGAATTCAAGCAATCTGATTATGTGAAGACGACAAGGGAGTGGTTTGAAAATGGGATTTTCTACATTTGTACCTGTCGAATTTATCGCACACTTCTAGAATGTTTCAGTGATAGAGAACAAGAACAGTATTATGCCCTTGATATAAATGGTATAAAGTGCATGCATTGTCGAATAGTAAAAGATGAAATTTTTCCAGATATTGAAAGGGATGAAAATGCAGCAATCACAAATATACAAGCAGTGATACAGAGAGGTCTATCATTCAAAGATATGAAGGTGGTAAAGTTGTCGTCTTGCCGACCAAACACAAAGAAATTTTCAGTCTTGCATGATGATGAAATTTCATTTGTACATTTAACCTTCAGTGCCCGTGTTCAGCGTTACATAATTTCCTGTACAAATGGTGTCTGCAGAAGTAGAAAAGGGTTCAAAAGAAATTAAATGTAGATCTGCTCAAAAAGGGAGGTAACCTATGTAATCATTGGATGGAACTAAAAAATGCTCCTCAGTATTGGATGGAGTTTTCAAATTGTTTACCTATCGATACAGTTGATGATATGCAAACTGAAGCCATTCCTGATAGTATTGATGTTGAAATGAATATTGAAAACCAGTTTACTACAGTAAATGACTCGAATTGTAATGTTGATGATGGTCTTTGGTCCCTTCCTTGCATAAGTACACATTCAGCACGAAAACAGCAAGATTAAAACTTGGCCAAGAACATAAGGGAAAGATACATTTGGATCTCTTCAGACTTGAACAATATCGAAAATGGTTGTGTAAAAGGACCCGACCTTGTGAATGAGATACCAGAGTTTCCATGTCAGTGCGGTGCTGGGTGGACTGATTTAGATCATTTAAATGGTAAAACTGTTTCTGATCGCACATTGACCATTTACACAAAAATCGCACCAGTGCTGTGTAGAGTTTTAACACGAATATGTGTTAATACTGAATCACCATGCAAACTGAAATGGGATGAAGGACATTCGCTGTGCATTCATGTTGCTACGAGGGATACTGCTGCAGGTGATGAGATAGGTTGGGCATTTGTAAACCAGGCCTTAGGATCTAAAGTGACATTTTCTTCATTTTGTGACCTTAAAACTAAAGATTACCATGAATAAAATCCAGATTTCCGTTCATTCATGGATCCAGGAGTATTTCTTAAATGGTTTTTCAGCTGGGCTTCAAACATGAAGATAGATTTCAGAAAACCCTGTCCAGTTTGTGGGTTTGCCCCAAAGCAGCTTGCATGTAATGGAACTAAAGTTGGAGTTGGCTTTCACAATGCTAAGTTTGAGGAAATAAGCAAGACAGATGACCTAATAACATCTTGCCAACACTGCACAGAAGAATGACAAGATGTTTCCTTCCTGACAGGCCAGGCATTAATAAAGATAAATTGAAACAAGCCAGTGAACATTTGCATTACATAAGCAGAGTAATTTTAAATGAAATACCACAGCAGGAGATTTTGCCACAGGAAGAACAATTGAACAGAAATACTTTACTTTTGTCTTTGTTATGTGATTCAGTTCAGCCTGTTTTCAGGCGATTTCTTGCACACATGTCAGAGGTTGAAAATATTATACCAGATGAAAATATTGCTTTTGCTAATATTGTTAAAATGTTGTCTACAACAGCTCCTGTCATCAGTTTGATCCCTCATGCATACTTAGATTATGCTATAGAACTTTTAGATCATATCACAGAAAAAGAAGTTAATAATGATGGAGATCTTTTCTTCAATAGAAAAATGCATGAAATGCGTGAATATTCACCAGAAATAAGAGATTTGATTGGTACGTCAATGCTTGGCAACATTAATGAGAACGGTGAAAATTGTATACGTCAAGATGTAGTTGATTTCATTCGCTTTTTAATAAAACAAGTTAGTGATATGAATGTAACTCCAGCTGAACCTGCCATGCCACAGTTTGGTACTTATAATCCTCCAAAGCTGGGGACAGCATGCTATTTTTCTGAGTCGGGAAAGAAATTACGTTCAGTCAGAAAATTTGCTATTGATTGTGAAAGGAAAACAACATTGGCTTATGACGAGTCACCATTAGAGCATGTTCGATGTGAAAAATATTTCTCAAAAACTCATATTTCCGCACCAGGAACTTCAACTTTATTTCTTTGGTTCTTTCCTAATCATGGACATTGTTACGGATTTCATATGACAAATGCCGAAGGACGTAAAGACCCGTCAGCATCATTGTACTCCCACTTGCAAACTACACCAAAGGATATATTTTATGATTTTGCTTGTAATCTCCATGAGTATTGTTTAAATCGAGAAAGTGGCTTCTATAGAGATGTTAGATTCTTCCATGACATTTTCCATGGTTTTGCTCACAAATGTTCCTGTGCGTATCAGTCATCAAGACTAATTGGATTTGACCCGGTAAATTCTGAAATATGCGAACAATTTAACAGTTTCATTCAGTGTATTAAATCATCAGCTCGTCAAATGACCCAAGAAAATTTTTGCTTCTACTTGCAATTTTTCATACACGAATGGAATGAGAGAAAAAGAGAAACGTATCAAAAGCAAATGACTGTTGCTTTAGCTGGAGTTTAGATGTATGTTATAGATCATTGTAACACTTGGATATTCTTAAATTATTTGCTTCATTTCATTTTGTTTCAGTTGTTACCATTTCTTGGTTCATTATTACAGTTGATGGAATAATTATTCCTCCATGTTTCGATGTGAATGATATTAACAATATATAATATGATGATATACAGGAAGTTGTTTGATGAATTATTATATAGGGGTACTTCTTTGCTACAGAACTGGCCATTTTAAATTCTTCTTATAATTCATGTTATATTGTTATGTTTAAAATGAATAGAAGCAAGATTCAGGTGAAGGTTGAAAAAGCATCTGAACATTCCAAATTGGTACTTTTGTCGACATTTCAAAGAACTTTATGAAATATTTAATTTCTTTACTACATTTAAAATGAACTTATCTTACTTTCTACTTCATATCATTAAGCAGTATTGTAGTGAACACATTCTGCATTTTCCAATCTCAAATGTTTTTTGAAAATTTTATTAAAATGTAAATGTAATTATTTAAAGTACATTAAAACTAAAATCACAACTTAGTACATTTTTAAACAGCTCTATAATTTCATGTTTGACTTGCATTTGTAATGTTTTTCTTCCAGTGCTAAACATATATATCCAATTGCTTTGTTTAAAAAATCATGTGCATTTTCAAGAGTCAAATACTGCTCTCAGCTTCACTTTCTAGACACATGCACCTCACATTTCCATTCTTTTTTGGGTTACTTAAGTTATTGCTTGCTGTGGTCCAGCAATAACTGATAATTTGAAGTTGTGAATTGCAGTAGGTATTAGAATGCAGTCGTTTCATGTTTCAGTTTGTATACTTTAAGTAATTAACTTTGCCTGACATCATGATTAGTTATCATTTTAAAATATTTCGCACCTCACTTCCTCTTTACTTATTATATACACTTAATGAATTGTCTTGGGTTATTTCCTTCACTGTTAACTGAGACAGAAGTTGTGTATATCAATCAACCGAAAACTTAATAGAGAGTCATAAATCTCTTCAGTTATTCTTGATGTAATAAATTTGATAACTGTTCTTATTCATAATATTTCCGTAGGTTGAAAAGTTTGTTTTCCTTTCTTCTGTTCTTCTGCCTACTAATAATAGTGCACCTGTAAGATAACTCCTGCTGGACAGAAAGACATGTTAATAACAGTGGTTTTCACTGCTCATCTCCTTAAACTGCAGGTATACTGTACAGTATTAGCTTTTTTTACCTTCCTTTCATAACTATTTAGTCAGTAATTCTTTCATTAACCCCATACTTTTATGTACATTTCATTCCATTCAGTACATGGATCTTAATTTTGCTTTATTATGATATTATGTCCACTTGTGAAAGTGACCAGATCTGTTTAACTTTGCATGACATCATAATGAGTAATTATTTTAAAATATTTTTCACCTCTCTTTCTCCGTTTTATTTCTTTTACTTCATTGTTAATACTTGAACTCAAATGCTGCGACATCTGCTTTGTCTTTTTCGTCAATCGAAAATGAGTATTGCATTAGATCCAATTCTATGACATATATTTAGGATAATAGACATCATTCTTTGATAAACAGTTCTACCATGACGTTTTTACCACCTCCATTGAAGTAAAAAGTAACCTCTCTTCCTGTTGTATTTCCTATACTTCATTGTTCCTTCATTAACGCAAATGCTTCAGCATCTCCTGTCTTTTGCAGTAATTGAAATTTGTTATTGCATTAGGTGCAGTTTATGACATGTATTTAGGATAATATACCTCATTCTTTGGATATAAATTTCTACCATTGATTTTTCTGACCCACATTAAAGTACACCACCCACATTGAAGTACAAACTACCATTGTCAATGTCAATGTTTAAAATCGTTAGCTATTATGATTACACTTCCCACTTTGATCACTTGCAGGTATTGCCTGTTGTTGTGATAATGCTCTGCCTATAAAATGATCTTTCCAAGGTGTATTATTCATTACACGTTGGAATCTAGTCATTTGAAGCTTCTTTTATGCAAGACTTTGAAGCTTAATATGATGAAATGAAAGTTCAAAAGACTTGTAACATTCAGTTGATACTTGAATATAGGGGTTGATAATTTTTTTTAATATCTTCTTATTCCAGCATCTTCAGTCTGTCGCTTTTATGTCTTATTCCTTGTTAGGAATACTTGAAAATCTACTCATTTTATAATATTTATATGGTAATTTGAGTTTTTTTTTTATATAAGTGAGATTTAGAATAGTCATTGTAATATAGTCCTTGAGTTGTTTCTTTTTAAAATATATAACGTTTTCATTCCACATTTCTTGTTTTTGTGCATTAAACCCAGCATGATAAAATGACCTATTCTGCAAAAGTTTGATACCAATTTATAACGTACAAAATGTTTTAAATATTTTCCTCCTGTTATATTTTATTACACTTTTTTCTTTTCGTACTCTAATATTAAGATTGCTGCCAGATCTTAGCTTTACTTTAAACAAATCTTCATTTATATGAGATTTATGATTTGTACTGAGAATAATATTCATTTCTTAATAGTAAACAAGTTTTAATGTTATGTTAATATTCAAGAGTAGAATACTGATCTCAGTTTTGAGTTTTTAGACATGAATCGCACATGAAAAAGTGATAAACACTAGTACATAGTATTATATTTAATTCTAAATTCAATACAGAATTTAATATTGTCTGAGAGAGAGAGAGAGAGAGAGAGAGAGAGAGAGAGAGAGAGAGAGTATTTATTGCAATAGAAAGTTTTATTAATATGGTATTGGATATATATGATAATTAAAGCATACACCATGCTATTAATATTTTGAAATACAGGTTTTTGAACAAGATTAATAATATTTCTCATCAGGAAATAATTACTTACAAATTATATGCACTTAATGCAGTTATTATCCTGATTGTTACCTGTCACAAGGATTGTGTATATTAATAAACATAAAACTTAAGAGAGTCAGAAATCTATTCAGTTCTTTTATGTAATAAATATGATTTTTAAAGAAAATGGGGGAGGGGGGTTCAAATACTAATACTAGAGTGTCTGCAAGTTAACTCCTGCTGGACAGAACGACATGTTAATAACACGTTAGTGGTTTTCACTGCTCAGCTCCTTAAACTGCAGGTAGACGGCACAGTATTGGCTTTTTCCCCTTCCTTTCATAATGGTATATAATCAGTAATTCTTTCATTAACCCCATACTTACATGTACATTTCATTCCATTCAACATATGGGTCTTAAATTTTATTGATTATGATATGATGTCCACTTGTGAAATTGACCAGAGCTATTACCCCTTAGGATAATGACCTACTGATGTTTCATTTTTATATCATCAGTTGTCATATATTTTATTGGGTTTTAGTTAAACGCATCAAACATCATCATCATTTGGACCTTTGAAATACTTCTTTTATATTGTTATTCGAAATGAGTTATTGCTGTATCCATTGTTACTAAATTGTGAATGTTTTTCAAAATACTTTTGTGCTATTCTTATATCTGAGAATACATAATAAAAGTTTCCCAATTAACAGTTTATTTATCTTCCTCTCTCTCTCTCTCTCTCTCTCTCTCTCTCTCTGCTCTTGTGCTAACTAAACTTGGAGAGTGTGTAGTGTATGCAGGGTCTTGCTCGTTGTAGTGTATGTGTACACTGGTTTTTAGTTATTATGTGTATTACCCAGAAAAACACGTATTGACACCATCCTCTCCACCAATTCAATTGCATTTAAGTAAATATCTGGTCACGTCTTGATAGTGATAGGGAACGCAAACAACCACGTTTTGAAAACAAGGACTGTTGTTCTCCAACATGTTCTCATATCCTTAATTAGCGACTACCAGTCCACCGATGCTAGGGGCATATAAACGCCGGTTACTTTTCTAGCCGCAATAAAAAGGTGCTGCTAATCTCAAGGTCTAAACCCATGTACACCAAGCATTTACTAATTCTCCCATAAGTACTTATTTTAATTTTTTCAATAGAATAATGTCTTCAATACAAAAAATTAAACATTCTATCATAACTAATATCAATTCACTGCGCATCTGATCAATAAGGTATTTGCAATTTTCACTCTTCACAAATACACTCACGCGCACACAGTGATTTTCGTGCTTGTCCTATATATATATATATATATATATATATATATATATATATATATATATATATATATATATAACCGATGCTGTCATTTTATGGACAAGATCTTATTCCTGAATCCTGAGGGTGTTGAAGATGTTAGCAGAAGACAAAGTCCAATGGTCATTACCTTGACATTACATTTATTCCAATAAACTTTTGGTAGGAATTAGCAACTGCAGAGTGCTTGAAATTTTATATAAGAAAAACTAAGCAATCTTATAACTGGCGTAAACAACACGGCGAATGAAGACTCGTACTTGCCCTATTCCCGATACCATGGTTAAATGTTAGTTTCATGTGATTAACTTTGATAACAAAGTTATTTTTCTCCGACATAGTAAACGTCTTACAAGCAAATAGACAAATGTATCGTAAAACTCCGATGATCCGTCCGCTCACGATAACACCACTCACTTCACGTCATAGGAGGTGCTGTAGGGCTCAGACAGACAGATGAACCATATTTAAAAATGTTTTACCAAGGCCGATCTAGGAAAGCAAACAGAATGAACAAATCCCCAAGATATACCTAAATACTGAGAAAATAGCTAATTCATAGATAACCGTAATTCTAACTCTAAATGACACAACTCCTTTTTCCTCCAAAACCTCTGGACCGATTTTCATTAACCAAATACCTATGTAAAGGGCCTAAGAGGCACGTATTGTAGTGAAAACTGCATCCAAATCGCCCTGTCCGTCCCGCCGTTATTACAAAATAAAACATCAATCCTAACCTAACCCACAAGAATCCACATTTGTCCTAGACCGATTTTCACCAAAGAGTTATCGTTGGATTACTATCCTCATTACACATCTTTTGACCTAGAGTAGTTTCAGCCTAGATGTCACATTCTATATGGACGGTATCCATTCGTTGCCAAGGGCAGCTAATGGGATAATCGTTGGTTGGAAGGAAAAACTAGAGAGGTACATAATGGACAGCGATCGAAAACCAAAAGCACGATCAGAATATTGTCATCAGGACAGCCGATAAAGGGTCAGCCACGGTGATTATGGATAAAACAGACTATGTATGTTAAGTAGAAAGACAATTGGCCAATAGAAAACATTACCGGAAATTAGACGACCCAAACTATCCGAAAACTAGCAAAGAGATAAATAGGATTGTGCATAGATTAGTAAATGGGAAATTTATAACCAAGAAACACGCGGGCCGCTTAAGCCCAATTGATAATATTAGACCTAGGCAAGTTTACACCTTGACAAAATACATAAAGCTCCTTAATCCTGTTCTGTCCCTTATACATTTCTTATTTGAAGACTCGTCATTTCAGTTGTAGGGAGGGAATCTTATAACATTGCGAAAAACATAGATTCATTTTTGGCACCTTTGGATAATAAGCATCCGGAGTATCTTAGAGATACAACCGATTGTTTAAATAAAATTAGACAAGTCCAAATTCCAAAAACTAGCTTTCTAATCGCTCTAAACATGGAAAGTATGTCCAAAAATATTGATAAAATGGACGAGTTGCAGGCTTTGCCGAAGTGTTTCATTGATAACCCCGAGCCGAAAAGACCCGATCTTAAAGTTTTAGAGTTGTTAACACTGTTTGAAAAAAAATTTTTACTTTGAAATTAACAGGAATTGCTTCCAACAAAATGGGGAATATATATATATATATATATATATATATATATATATATATATATATATATATATATATATATATATATATATATATATATATATATATGTGTGTGTGTGTGTGTGTGTGTGTGTGTGTGTGTGTGTGTGTAATCGATACCAAAAAAATAAAGCTAACCCTAACTTGAACCGATGGAAAATCACAAGAATCCGAATTCCTCCCAAACCACTAAAATAATTTTCATGAACTAAGTACCAATCTTTCTGGCTCCATGAGACTCGTATTGCAGTAAAAAGCGCATTCAAATCGCATTGTCCATTCTTGCGTTATTACCAGAAGTACGTAACCCTAACCCTAAACCCTAACCTTAAGTCACAAGAATCAGAATTTCTCCCGAATGCATCGACCGATTATCACCAACGAAGTATAGTTGCTTTACTCTCCTCAAGATGCATTTTTGGACACATGTATCACAGAACTCTGATAATCCGTCTACTCGTTAACTACCAAACACTCATTTAACAGTATGGGGGCGTTGTATGTCGCAGACAGACGGACGAACCATCATTGCATATGTCTCACCAAGGCGGATTTAGCAAAGCTAACCGCATGACAAAATTGCCAGGCAGTACTGAGATAGTGAGAAAATAGTGATCTGACAACTTGGCCATTTCGCTTGAAGCAGACTGTCTTACGGTGCTAGTCTTGAAGACATGCTTTTTTTCCAATTTATGTCATACAGGGTTTGCTTTGCCACTCGAATACAATTAACTCCGTAACCCCTCAAGCAACCTTCATGGGCTACGTGTCTCAGCGTGCGTCTTTTCTGTGTGCATCTGGCAGAGCTAATGCCACGAAACGATTCCCAGGGATTACCAAGATATTCACCGAAAAAAAAACAAAACAAATTCATATAATAAGGACAAAGTCCAACTTTCATTTGAAATGCTATAGCTTGGCAAAAAAATCAAGCTCTTTATCTCATCAGTGTATCAATAGATGTATCTCCTCAAGAACCATTTTTGGACACAGGTATCATAAAACTTCGATGATCCGTTTTAGTTTTCTTAAGCATTTTGTCTCAGCATGTGGTATTTTCCATTTTATACATTTATCCAGACTGTAGTAATACTTGGATATCTATAAGTAGTTGTAGTAGTAATATTTGTTCATGCTACTTAAATTTCTGCTCTGCATTGCACGTATCCCTTATATGTAACACTGTAGTCTTATTTTGTGTACAGACGTTTTTTGTGTGTTTATTTAACAGCATCTCAAAGGAACTGATTTCTGTTACATTTCACTTTAGATTAAAAGAGCTTTTTATTATTGGAAGATGATTTCTGTACTCTTTCAAAACCTTTCCTCCACTTAACCACTCACGTCATCATTTGTGCAGTAGTAGCTCACCATGCAGTGTATCAAGTCTTTTTAAGGGGAGATGTGAGCCTTCTTCCTTAAGTCAATACAAACACTGATAGGACTGAACTTTGATCACATGTGTCCTAGTTAAATAGTAATGTTTTAAGCAGACACAACAAGAATTACCCAACCATGTCTCCCCTGAATCATGTAGACGTTTTTGACAATTTTGTATAATTAGATGTGTTACATCAATTAAAACTCATGGAGCTGAACTTAACATTCAGGATTTGCTATATATATATATATATATATATATATATATATATATATATTGAATATCAATGGAATATAATTATTGATTTATCTGGGTTTCGGGTTTCCATAGAGGGCACTTAAGTATGAACATCGTGATTCAGGAGAACATCTAAGAAGCCTGAAGTGAACTGAATACTGCATGAAAACGTCTGTTTGCTTGCTCAATAGTAAATGATACATTTAAAATGTAGTATCCCTAAGCATTGATTTTAATCCTACTCAATGCTTTACAACCACTTTAACCTCATACACCCCCAAACAACTTAATCGATTTGCACGATTTGGTAGATAGACTGGTGTGGATATTCTAAAAATGGACTTTCCATCATATCACGGAAACTTTCACACATGCATTCAGGAAATTTGGTGTTAAATAGCAGGAATGGGATGAGATTACAATATGAAGTGTGCTCACTTTTTGCACCTAGAGTAATAAAAAGCTTGCACAAGACTAATCATACTGTGATCTAACAAAATGCTTCAAGCATGTATTCGAAAGTGACATGGTTAGTGCTAGATCAAGTATACCAAGAAGTACATCTTTTTGAAATTCACATCTCTGAGTCCTGTGTAATATTGCTGACGGTGGAAATAGAGGAAACTTTTAATGTGTTCATACAAAGTAATATACATGTGCTGTCAAGAAATTAAAGTTTAGTAGCCAAGGCTATCTTAAGGCCTGTTTTAAATACTACAAGGACTCCAGTTGTAACTTACTGGTCAGAGAATGGAAAGAAAAATTCAATTCAATAACAGATCAATACTGTGATTGGTGAAATATGCTACTGAGATATCTGAAATTATTTTGCTGAGCATCTTCTGCTGAGGAATGACTTTTAAGTCCAGCTAGACTTTATATGGCTGACAATTTTTCCAGCACCCTCATCGGCTTTATGTGGAGGCATTATTAAGGTGTATAAACCCAGAGCTTATATATATATATATATATATATATATATATATATATATATATATATATATATATATATATATATATATATATATGGATAGATAGATAGATAGATAGATAGATAGATACACACACACGTCTCCTGAAATGGAAAATAATTTAATGAAAGCAAATTATTTAATTTTATTTATCATTTCCCATCATTAATTTTATGTCTAGACCTGTGCACTCTATGTATAGTGACTAATATGGATTTTAATTTTGATGATGTTACGTGTAGGCTCATACAAATGTAACAGAAGAAAAGAGTGAAGTCAACAAGCTTTGTATATTTTAACAAAGTAATGTATTTCCCTAGAAAACAATGTAAAAATTGGTAAATAGGACTTACGGTTTGTGAATATAATCCAAAATTGAATCCTAAGAATGAAAAATACAAGTCCTATCACTAAATAGTTCTATTAGAATCCAGGTTGGAATCTCGACGACATACAAATATGGAAGGCGATGACGTCGATGTGGTCCATGTACGAATATCAACAATTCTTCAATTGAATCAGTTTTTGTTTCCGAATAATTCCAGAATAAATTTCCGTGAATATCTTTCAGAATTTTTTATAAGAAAGTAAACTTGTTGAGTTTCCAGGAGAATAAATTATTAAATCCAAAAATCAGATGAAAAACAAAAAAATCTGGCAACAAATAAAAAAAACCCACCTTGTTCCTTCAAGATGTTAAAACGACTCTGACAGAAAAATATTAAGAATGCGCATTTAAACCCAAAAAACATCATTTCAGTCTGGCGAGATGGGTCATGTGGTCTCTTACTACAAGAGATCTATCACGTACACCAGTGTAGCCCCACTTAAGAACCAATAATAAAAAAAAGTTTACACATTGTAATCACGCAGGCAAAGTATGGCCTTGATACTGACCAATCATTTTAACTTCCTGTTTACGAATTTCCCAACCCAAGATGAACTAGGTTAACTAAAAATAATTCTCATGTAACACGTTTTACGTCTTAGATAAACAGCATTTACTAAAAGAAAATATCGAATTACTTGAAAAACGAATTTCGAATCCCATGAAAATATTCATTACAATAAAATGTAATGAAGCAAAAATAAAATAGAAAGAATTTTAAAACACACAAACAATTTAATTACAGATACGTAACAATGATAACAGATCAGTACTGTGATTGGTGAAATATGCTACTGATATGATAACTGTGAGGAGATAGTAGACATAAAATTAAGAATGGAACTGATAATTAAAACAAAACTAATTCTTCTGATTCAATTTTGTCCCTATTTTAAGAAACATATATTGTGGAGGCTTAGAAGTATAACAATGTCTGGTCTACATGTATTGTCCAATGTGCATGCAAGTAATAAAAGAAATATCATACAATGTTAAATGTTGTATTAATTTTTTTTACACAGAAACAGTAAAGATCATAATATCTGAATACAAACATAATTTGAAGTCATGGAATGAAAAAGATTTCAAATAGAACTAATAAGGACATTGCTATCGCTAGTTTTCATTTATCTCCTTAATACTTGTTACAAGGCCGCTTAACATGTGAAACAAGTCTTAATTTAAATGCAAAAGGTCAAGCACAAAAAATGCAACTGCTTAGCATATAAATTTGAATTATGGTTACAATGAAATTAATGGTTTTTACGAATCACGATATAAATCGTACACTCATCAGAGTCTGTCCAGGTGTGTAGGATGGGGGTTCTTAAAAATTATTGAATAAAATTTGGGACACTATAGGGGATAATGAAGGTGGGGGATTGGTAAAAAGTTATTGCAAAGCAGGATATCTTTTATGGACAATATTTTATCTACTTGAAAAAGATAAATCATATTTAAAACATTATTAAAGCACATACTGAATGAAATAGTAGCAAATTATGAATAACACAGTACAACTTGCCATTCATAAAAATCACTGTTGTGGACCTGAAGGACAGATATCAGTTGCACTTGTTGGCTGGGAAAAAACCCTATCATAGAGTGTTCAGAGAAACCATCTTATGGTGGCTGTGACAAAAAGCCATGTCGCAATATTTTTAATGGTAAAATTGGAGTACCGTGTCTGCATTTATTGGGTCTAAATTTTTTAAGCTTAATTCCTCAAATATTCATTTTCAAACACTCAATGTCACATTCACTGTGTACAGAATTAAAGTCTATAAAGCAGTTTTAAGCTAAATACTGTATACATTCTTAAAAGAAAATATACACTTACAAGGAATGTAACTCAATTTTAATCTGCACCTACATTTTTTTAGAGGTACATTGTACCACTGTCTAAAAAGTTAAGGTGGAACATGTAACACTTATACTGTACTCTTACACTAAAGAAAAGTAATATTTGCAACTGCAAAATGGCCTGCAGCCACTATTATAAAATCACAATGGCAATGTTTGAACTGAATACTGAATACTGTATTTTGATACATTTCAAAATATGTTAAACCAGGTAAGTAAATTATGAAACAACAGCGTACATGTTGGATTTTTGTTGCCAAAAGAACAATTTTTCGGGGAAATTCATCAGACTCAATTTTCACTAAACCATGAAACGTCTGTCATTTGGATGGCATTATTATAGAAAATCAAAAAATGAAATTTATGGCATCCAAAAGTGGTTTATGGTTGCAAAGGCAACATTCTATCATGCATGTATATATTGTTCACTTTGTTACTTGACAGGAAGAACACATCCATTACCTCCAGTCTTGTGCCTACAAGCAACCACTTTCTACCCAGCAAGCCACCAAAATATTTTATGTGGGTACTCTACGGACACTAATTATTGTCTATGCTTTGATGCCTGTTCATATTTATGAACATCTACCGTATTTGTCGACCTATAAGTCGATGTGGAGTATAAGTCGATTTAGCAAATTTGGTAAATTTTCCATCCTTCATCCACATATATGTTGATGCTGAGTATAAGATGAGACTAGATCAACACCTCGGCTTTGTCTTTTCACTTCGTTCCACACAGCATTGCGAATTTTATCCTACCTGTAACTGAGTAACCTTTCCGGTAAGGATCATTAAATGTAACTAAAAGTACCTAATTTGTTTCACACGATGTATTTTTAATGTATTATGTACTTTTAGCTACATATAATTACACATGACACATGCCTAAAAATTTATTGAGTCACATATAGGATAAAATTTGAGATGCTGTGTGGAATTAAACTATAATAACTTCTGGTTTCATAAATATTAAAAGTATCACTGTATGCTATTTCAAATTACCAGCAATAGGGAAATTGCATCATTAATGCTAAAATGCTTTCTTCACATTATGTGAGGAAAAGAGATAGAGAGATGCATAAGTATTCCATCATGTTTGTGGAAGAGAGATACATAGAGAGATGCATATGTATTCCATCACATTTTTCTTCGTGCACCTTGTGATCAAAATGAAATATGGCCCGATATATATGAGAGAGAGAGAGAGAGAGAGAGAGAGAGAGAGAGAGAGAGAGATTCCAGCTCTTCGTGTTGCTTTTTTGTTGTTGTTGACCTTTATTGCTTTATTGCCCCTGTTGACTTGAAGATTTTGTCAAAGATAGAAAACATTAATAAATTAAATAGTAAATGGTAAATTATGCAAATACATACCATACTTCTTCAGGGTTTAAATATTCACAATAGTTATATCCATATAGACTCCATTTAGGTTAAATCCCAATAATGACCATTTCGCATGAAGTCT
The DNA here is from genome assembly GCA_016617855.1 of Megalonaias nervosa. Lineage (NCBI taxonomy): Eukaryota > Metazoa > Mollusca > Bivalvia > Unionida > Unionidae > Megalonaias > Megalonaias nervosa. The sequence continues at coordinate 128,706 of JAECUM010001592.1, read as the reverse complement.
AATTTTCTTTGCAAGTATAACAACCTCTCCATTTCCAACAAATAAGTAGATTTTTTAAGTGCACGTACTCTTCCTGTACTTAAGTGGAAATTGTTTTTGATCTTTGCTCATGCTATATGTTACTGTAATTGCTGTCAGTCCTATCGGCAATTTCAAAATATGTCACTGTTTGAGAAATTTACATGAGTAACCACCAGGCATTTCCTTTCATTATATGGTATTGTATTCATAATACCCATTGGTAGCCTCACTAATCTGAACTGGTCTGGCGAATGTTGACCTCAAACAGGTGTCAGCTTAAGAAAACCTGACTATAGCTGTAGCATATTTAATTAGCATGTAAATACAACTACAAAGCCACGTAATTCTTGGGCAATGAAACTGATAACTAAAACTAGAAGGATCTGCTTACCTAGTGGTATTAATTGACAATGGAATACGGTACTGCACTTTTGTACATGATAAGATAACAGACATCAAGTAAGTGAAAAATACAGATTACTGTATAATCTCTCTCTCTCTCTCTCTCTCTCTCTCTCTCTCTCTCTCTCTCATAATGGGGAATAATTTTTAATTGATCATGAGGTGCAATAAGAAAATTGTGATGGAATATCTGTCTTTGTCTTGGTTATTCATCTTCTAACTTGTCAATTCTAATGCACACATATATATCAAATTTAGACAACATATATTACAAACAATATCATCAACGACTATCGCAGGTATTCTCAGTATTATCGCTAAAAAGATATCTACGTGTACAAATGATAAATTACGTGAGTATATAATAAAATTACACACAGCAACAGTCGCCTATTCTAAACTAACTTCATGTGTTTCATTTTATCTTAGTGATGGTAAAATATCCGACGAGGAATTCGCAACAATAATGAAAACCTACGATGAAGCATTCATAATCGCAACTGACGATAGCCAAAATGGAGGATTAAATAATAACAATAATAATAATGTCTGAGTCCTTGACAACGTCAAGAGAGTTACTTCAACAGATCGTCACTAATACGACTCCGTCAAAAACTACAATGATTTCTTTAAGTTCGACCAATCCTGAGTTTAGCGTTAACTTTCCAATCGCTATAATAATCCTATGTAGTTGAGTTATTCTTCTAACACGAGATATTGCAAGATAGACTAAGTTTGACCATTCGATACGATCATCTACAATACATTTAAACAGATATTGATAAATATAATGGTAGATATTTACGGAAGATCTGCTCGTGGTAAAGCTCAGTAGCAAGGTGATTTATCTAAATACGCAACTCTTGATCAGCTCAGAAATGAGATTGATGATTTATTAAATATTACAAGTGTGGATCAAAATGAAGTCGTTGTTTTTCAGGATAAACAAGGACGATTAAAGACAAGCAATATACAACTGCCAGATGTACTTATACGAATTCCTACCTATTTCTATCTTTCAACATCGCTCGACGTGATGTGAATCCTAAGTTAAATTCTGGATTAGAACCATGAACCACCGCAGCAACGTCAACGTCATTGGCGCCGGCGAAGTCTTTTGGTCGTCTTATATCACTCTATAATTAGGAATAATTGCAGCATCTCTATTAACGCGAGCTCGAAAATGTATATCAACTACTGATTGTCTGGTTAAATCTAAATGTTCAAGCGAAAAGTAATAAATCGGATATAAGGTTGTAAAATCTAACTGTGATATTTCCCATGAACGTCATCAGACGATGATATGCACGAATGTGGGGTCCCTGGCAATCTGAGACCTTTTCCCTTTTTTTTGATTCCTTTGGACGCAAGAAATTTTAAAGGAACAACAACGTGCTTACTGTGATTTTTGTTTAACAGGACTTTCTTTTCACTAGGCAAATATTATCTTTGCACCGGTCATGTGGTACCACTGTTTAACAGTATACTATTATGGGATGTCATCAGTTCCCCTCGTGCTTCCGGTTAAAATGCCGCCAAAGATGATGAAAACTGACCCTAAGCAAAGGACATTGGATATTTTGTTTCATGATTCAAATTCCACTGATCAGCAACATTTGGTTTCTTCATCTGATCTTCAGGATGCAAACGTATGCTCAGCCTCCAGCGTAATGCATAAATTACCAAAGGTTTGAGAGTTTCAGCCGAAGTGGCTAAAAATGTACTCGTGGCTGCGATATGACAATGGCTGTGCAAACAAAAATGAGGACTTTATGTATTGTGAGATATGCACAGACAATAAAAAGGCAAATGGTATGAACAAGATTGTTAGGAACAGAAATTTTCAAAATTCAACGTTAACCAGACATGCAGATCTTGCTGACCACAAATTATGCCTAATAGCCCCCGAGTTACGAAATAACTTTGAAAAATATAGTCAGATCAAGATAAAGCTATAACTGCCTTACTGAAGGTTGTTAAATGGATGGCAGATGAAGACATCCCATTGAACAAATTTAAGTCTTTTGTGAATCTTTCACATGAATTGGGAATTCAAGATCTTGAAGTTCTCAGAAAAAGTAATATCAATTATGAATCTTCAGTGACTGCCAGTGAGCTGCTGGAGTCATTAGCAGAGTTTGCTAACAATGCTGTAACTGCTAAAATTAAGAAATCTCCTGTGGTAACATTACTTGCAGATGAGAGCACTGACATTTCCAACAGGAAAAGGCTGGTCATGTATGCTCAGACATTGAATGAAGACTTTATTCCAGAGTGTCATTATGTGTGCAATGTTGAATGCTTAGATGCCACGGGGAAAGGAATCGCTGCATCGATTATGAAAGAAATGTCAGACAAGGGTGTTCCAATAGCAGAGATAATGAGTTTTGGGTCAGATGGAGCATCTGCTATGATGGGCAAGGAAAAAAGAGCAGCTGCAATATTGAGAAGGGACAATCCTCATATGCATAATGTTCACTGTGTTGCCCACAGGTTAGCACTGTGTACCTCCCAGGCCGCAGAGAAATAGAACCGTTAAAAATGCATCAGCAAATATTGACTGATCTTTTCTACTATTTTAAGGGAAGTAGTCAATGAGAGGCTTGACTACATGCCATACAGGAGGTTTTAGATGATCCATGTCTCATATATAAGGAGCTCCATTCAGTGAGGTGGTTGTCTTACTTTAGTGCCCTGACTGCTGTATGGAGAACTCTTGATAGCTTGCTTACCTACCTGGATGAAGCCAGTCACAAGGATCACAAAGCTGGAGGGATGAAGAAAAAGATAGCTACTGAAAGTTTTATTTCTACCACATACATGATGATGGATGCAGTGGCACCTGTAACCATTCTGAGCCAGTTCTTCCAGAAAGAAAACGTGGATGTGGCCCTTGTGAAGGTGAAAACTGACGAGTGTATTGCTGATCTGCAGAGGATATACAGCTTTGAAACTCCATACATGCAAAAGCTCCAAGAAGACCTGAAGGGCAATAAATTTTTAAGGAACATCATCAGATCACAAAGAACAACTTCATGCTGGAGAAAATCACTAAACTCTTCATTGACTCATTAGTTGAGAACATTCAGTCTAGATTTCCAGCAGATGACCTACTTACAAGCTTTGGTATTCTTGCTATGCGACCAATCAGCATGATGTCAAAAACAGAAGTGGATACATACCGAGATGAAGAGATTGACATACTGTGTACATATTATGGAGAAGCAAAGGCTGTACAATGGGAAACTAACAGAAGTATTGAGACAAAAACTTCAGAACCTGTTATTGACTCTGTGAAGGCTAAAAAAGAGTGGACATTCCTTAAGAAAGTAGTACTGGCTGAGAAGTACCCGCTAGATGTGATGTGTAAGCTGTGGCATTTAATTGACCACCACCACAGAGAGGATTTTCCAAACTTGCTCAAGTTAGCAGCACTTGCACTGACTTCAGCAGTACATATTGCTGGATGTGAGCTTGGGTTTTGTGTCCAGAACAGAATCCAGGTTAAAGCTAGAAACAGGCTGGATATTGAGACTCAGCACAAACTGATGGCTGTAAAACTATGTACTGTACCATTTGATTACAAGTCAGTATTACAGGCCTGGAGATCTAAGAAAGACAGGAGAATTTATGAACTAAAGTGAAGAAGGAGTTGATCTTGTAGTTAATAATGACCTTGTTGTAATAATTCTGTATTATAAATAAAGAAAATTAATGCATCTCAATGTGTATGCCATTTTTTAGCAGAATCATTGTACTCATTACATTTGAGTGGGACTCATTGTTTGAGCATATGTGAGTCCTGGGACTCATTGGAATGAAATTGTAGATTGATCACTGCTGTATGGGTAATTACAACAAATGGTTTTCAAAATGTACAAAGTTACAGCCTGGACAAGACTGCATTAAGCCACTCTGAACTGCAGATATGACAATGACCTTCAAGTTTTCTGGATGGAAGACTTTGCAACACATGGCCTTGATTAACTTACCCAAAAAATCGACTGTAGTCTGGTAACACAGCATTTCTCTTTGCCTTCGATGATGTAATCCTTCTGGAATTGCCCACTGCCTTTATATGACCACTGAACAAATGAAAGAAAAATATATCTTTTGCATTAGATGTCTGAACACCTTGTATTCCATTGGTTGAAACAAAAAGGAATCAAAACATACCCATCTTACATAATTTCTTTCACCGATAGAAAGCAGAGGTCACAATTAATTGAATAAGAGGTAGCAAGTCTATTTGTAACTATCAGAAAAACTAGGTCAATACTATTTAAATCCGAGTTCACATTAAGTCAGTACTCAGAATTTAGTCCCTACCATTCTTAACACATACCACCGTCCTGCTGGCTCAACAGCATAATCAGTTTGTTTATAGACTAGAAGGAATTTTAGTTACTTTTTGTAACAGTGTCACTTTGGTAGTTGTCCGAAAGTTGGCAGCTGTGCACGGTCAGTGACAAACCAACTTTTTGAATCAAAACTGTGTTGTTACATGAAGTTTTATCACAGTGCTTTGATTTCATCTGGGACTTTCATTACAGTATTGTCTAAGTTTTTTGTATATAGGACCAGATAATTCTCTGCCTCTGGCAGAATTAATAGGTAATTAATGACATATTTTTGTGACTGGCGATTGTAAGATTTTTTGCTGACGTAAACTTTTGATATACTTTAAAATTCTACAGTATTAATTTTTTTTCACAGAAGCTACATCATAATGTAGTGTATTGTGTATATCATGCTAAGTTTTTTCTCTGTTTGGCTATACTCTCTCTCTCTCTCTCTCTCTCTCTCTCTCTCTCTCTCTCTCTCTCTCTCTCTCTCTCTCTCTGTACTTATTAACTAAAACATAAACTTGCTTTCACTCCCATCTTTAGGTAAAAAGTTATAGTTTGCTCTACAGAGGCTATCAATATATTGGAACAGCAGTTATTAATAGCAACAGATTATAAACATTCAAACTCATTTGCATACCCAGCATGTAAAGCTGAAAATGAAATGATACTCAATCATCATTAAGAATGACCAAAAAAAAAAAAAAAAAATAAAGACTAAAATTAATACTGCATCTAATAATACAATATGTGTGCAATAACTTATACTTACATGCGAACAATTCAAAGTGAAATATCAAAGACATAATGGAATTAATGCATTTAATCCAGAAATTTGGCACTTGATGTCTTTAGTGTATGTAGGAAAAATTAATAATTGTTGTTTATAGAAGGTTAACTGATTTAGTATATTGTAAATTGGAGTAATCACAAAAATACTGCAAAGTTTTCATGTTAATGTTAAAAAGTAATATATAATTAAAAAATGCCCATCCATAGCTTAAGGAAAGGAAACTGTACCATTCTTTATGACAAATTATATTGTTCTCACTGTTACAAAATGATCAATATTTCCCCTTATACACATTCGTGCATAGCATATATGTTATGAGATAATGGCAGACAACTTTAGACGTTTTTTTTTTCTTCAGGCAGTGAATGGGATAGTCAAAGTCAGGCCAATAAAATTCTAGATTGGGTGCTGATACCTACTAGAATCATCATTGATATGTGCCTGTCCGATATCTTTGGCCCCAAAAGTAACAAAATAACATGTAATTAGCAGCGCTGAAATGAAACGTACAACGAATTATTAGTAACGGTTAAAGTATATACACTACCGGTCAGATAATAAATTTCTAGTAGCACTAGCCTCAATGTTATTTTTGTTTAAACCACAATGTCCAATGAAAACTACCGTTTCAACCAAAGTCATTTGCATATTTGCATAAATGAATATTTAATGACTGGCAGGAATTCTCCCATAGCCCGAGTGGTATAGAGAACAGTTAGGTTTAATGAGTGTATTAAAGCGGGTGCTATTTATAGTAATGAGTGTGTAACACTTTGAACGATGGACATTGATGTTGACGGGAAGCACGAACACGAATGACGTCATATTTGTGACGTCATGTGCATGCGCTATAAAATTTGGCGCATGGAAAATCTAAATGAAAAATGTGATTCGCATTCGTGTTCGGTTCGACAAGAAGATCTAAAAGCGTCAACATCAATGTCATTCGTGAGAAGTGTAAGGACTGAGCGACATGTTAATAGAAGAAACAGCCCCAGTTCACGAGGCTGTTTGTGTATATGTGTTTGGGGGTTGTCCCCAACCCCAAACACATGTACACAAACATGTCACGTGATGCCAAATAGCTGTTAGACATTAACATGGAGCGAAGAACTGAAGCGAACACGAGTTTTTGGTAGTGTAAGAGATAGTCTATTTTGTGAGATTTTATCTCCTTCTCTTACATTTTAAGATAACGTTGGGTGTTTGAATAGTGAGTATGATATAATGGATGATATAGTGGTTGTAATGGATAGTATTTTTGTGGCGTAAGGGATAGATATTTTGTGAGCTTTCATCTCCTTCTCTTACATTCTAAGCGAACACAAGGTATTATGGATAGTGAGTATGATATGTTGGATAGCATGGTGATGTGATGGATAATATTTTTGTAGTGTAAAGGATGCTACACTTTGTCTTTGCCATTTCTGACAACCAAAACATCTGGCTAGTTATCAGTTTCCATTGAAGTCCGCTAAATTGTTCGGAATTTTAGTGCAATATTTTAAGTCACGGCAATCTGACTACAATCTTCCGGAGTTTTTCTCAGTCTCCACTAGAATTTGGGACATTTTGGTAGTCTTAGTACTACTTTTAGACTAAACAAATATAATTTAATCTTCTGGGATATGTTCAGTCTCCGTTAAATTCTGGGACAATTTCGTAATTTTAGCGTTACTTTTAGTCACAGTCATTTGAATATTAATGTTCCAGATTTTCTCAATCTCCACTGTAGTCCGGGACAATGTCGTAATTTTAGTACTACATTTAGTCCAAACCAATGTGACCTAATGTTCAGGGATATGTTTAGTCTACGTTAAATTCTAGGACAATTTCGTAATTTTAGCGTTACTTTTAGTCACATCCATTTTGGTGGGTTTTTTTTGTGTTTTTTTCCCTTGATTATAGCTATTTATAGCATCATTATAATTATGCAAATTTATGAACACCGCCAACATAATTTCAGGTCTAGGTAATGCTTTATATACAAATTTCGGGCTTGTATTAGTATATGTCTGTCTCTGTTTCTATTGTATTTGTCTCTACCTAGAGTAGCTGTGCGTATTCAGGTCAGCCACTTGCTACATTATTACCAATCTCCAGTACCGTGACGTCACCCTACCTGTTCTATTCCTCTTGTCGCTATACAGGTCCAATCCCTTGTCGCTATACAGTCCCAATCCCTTGTCGCTAGACAGGCCCAATATTTCCCCATGTTAAATTCCCCTTTGGGGCTATGGTACAACCCCCTAAATTTAACATAGAGGTCTACGTGGGGCTATAAATCTTGAGGCTATAGTGAAAAAGACCAAATTTAACATAGAAGTCTACGTGAGGCTATAAATCTTGAGACTATGGTGAAGAAAGACCAAATTTAACATAGAAGTCTACGTGAGGCTATAAATCTTAAGCTATAGTGCAAACGACCAAATTTAAAATAGAAGTCTACGTGAGGCTATAAATCTTGAGGCCATAGTGCAACCCCCAAAATTAACATTACGGTCTACGTGGGGCTATAAATCTTGAGGCTATAGTGAAAAAGACCAAATTTAACATAGAAGTCTACGTGAGGCTATGAATTTTGAGGGTACGGTACAACCCCTAAATTTAACATAGAGGTCTACATGAGGCTATAAATCTTGAGGCTATAGTGCAACGACCAAATTTCAGGTCAGTCTCTTGCCACATTGTTACAAGTGTCCAGTACCGTGACGTCACCCTACCTGTTCCATTTCCCATGTCGCTCAACAGACCCACTATTTTTTGACGCTATACAGGCCCAATTTTCCCCATGTTAAATTCCCCTTGACGCCAAAGTGACACTTTTTAACATGGAAGTCCCCTTGACGCTAAAGTGACCCACTATGCTACTCAGTGACTTGAAGCTAAAGATATATATATATATATATATATATATATATATATATATATATATATATATATATATATATATATATATATATATATATATATATATATATATATATATATATATATGAATTAGTATTTTAGGTGGAAATCCAAAAGCTGGCTTGTGTCATCTTCAATGCCAGGACTACAATATATACATTGGACTTTTGGGTTACACTATCTGGTCTTACGCTGGGATGGTCCCTGTGGTTATGCTTCCCCTCAGTCACAGCTTGGAAACTATTTAGATCCCCAGTCAACAACTATATATGGATTTGAAGGACATGATACAGAATTAGTCTTACCGGCAGATACAATACAGACTGTGTGTCATGTTCCTAACATTGTGGAAACATTTGAGATTTACACCTTCTAATCATATATTGGGTGAAGCACATGAGAAGAAATCAGACACATTTCCTGTACAGAACCTAAGGAAGGATACTTTCTCTTGGGTCATCACTTGGAAACTGTTGAGTTCCCCAGCCTATAACTATGTATAGGTTTGACGGGAAAGAGGAAACAAAATTTGACATATGTCCAGCACAGACCCTAGGTTGCATCCATGTGGTTGGGAACATCGCCTTGGTTCATAACATGGAAATTGTTAACATCTCCATGATATATATAAAATCTCTCATGCACGAATTTATGCAGTGAAAAAAAGTTGTTCCCATAACACAATCTGATGAAAAGTACGCTTTAACAACTTAAAAACTTAAAATTTCTCCGCAACCATGTAAATACATGTTTTCTTATCTCCCCCCCCCCTCCAAAAAAAAAATTAACTGGTAATATTTTAATTAAAGTATTAAATGAAATATTTATTGCTATTATCTGCAAATAAATGTGCGTAGCTTGGTTACGATGATAGCCAAGTGAATAATTTTCAACTTTCAAGAAATGTTCAAATATGACATGTTTTAGTTATTGTTGTTGTATATGCTTCTGTAGCAACTAAACATCTTTGTCATCAGACAGGTAGTAACTTGTTTTATTATTTTAAAAAAATAGAATGGCAATTTAAGTCAAACTTTAGAAATAAAAGAAATATCTTTTACATTTTCTACAACTGTTGTATGTATGTATGGAGAGCAACAAACTGTCTGCTAAGAGACAAACCAATTATTGGGGAGGGGACTTGGATTTATTTTCGAACCAGAATTTTTTTCTCTATTACCTCAAGACAGTTAATTATATTCAACAAATATAACTGGATATAAAATGTTCTGTTTCCACAAATTGTCTTTTCCAAAAGCTGTCTGAAGGTTGGAAATTTATAGTTTTGGTGTTAAAATATTCCACCATCGCCAAGAAAACTAAATAGGCAGTCCTACAGGTAAATGCAAGAAAGGAGATAAATCTTTGAACCAAGTTTAGCCTGCATATTGCTAATTTTTTATTGTTATTTCAATCTAAGCCTTGTAAGCCGTACTTGGTTCTTTTAAAATATATTTCGTTTATCACATGAAAATTCTCTTAATTTTTTGGATAGGAGTCAAGAGTTGCGCGACCTGTTCAAAATACTTTTGTTTATAATAATCAAGTCATTAGGTTGGCGGTGTTTGGGGTTAACCTTGCCCTTCTCTGTCTGTTGATACAGCTATCATACGTAACATTCAACTTGCACTGTGCGTGAATTTCGGATGAGTATATTTGTGTACATACATACATACATACATACATACATATATATATATATATATATATATATATATATATATATATATATATATATATATATATATATATATATATATATATATATATATATAAGCATTTAGTGGGATTATTATTTTATTTTACAAGAGAGAGAGAGAGAGAGAGAGAGAGAGAGAGAGAAGGCGTGGCTTACAACTTAAAATTTCAATCCTTGACACTTTGAGATGACTCCCATGACCCTATTACACAACAAAGTACTTGCTTTATCCACAGCTCTAAAATTGCATATTAAAACCCTATACACGTACAAAAGAAAAAAAAAACTATTTCATTCCACCAGCTTCGCCAGCACATTGTCTTTTATTATCACATAAATTAATGTGAAAGCATCAAAATCCACTATCACACTGTTTACGCCGTAGGTTACTGTTTTCATCACGTCATCATATACCGTAGTCAAGCTTTATTTTTAGACGAGGAAACCCCTACGTACGTCGAAGTTTGGCGTCCTTAAATGCGATTTTCGGCCTTATTAGATTGAATATAAGCTTAATTTACAAATTTTCAACATTTAAAACAAAAACGAGAAAATGAAAGGAAAGTTACATTTGTTTGAAAATGTATTCATTAGATCTACTTTAAATCTAGGTGAAGTCAATATAAAAACGTTACATCTACATGAGAGAGGTAAAAGCAGGGAAGTCACCATCTACTCACAAGTCATTATGCCTTGCAAGTAGTCTACTCTTTGTGGTGTGTTGGGCTGGCATTTTCACCCTAAGTGAATACTAACAAACTGTCTGAAACAGAAATGTTTGTTTTGATCTGGGGCTGTTTCCATTCCAATTGTTGTTTAGTTCCCCGCCTGATATAGACCAATGACAGCAAGTAAGACCAAATAAATACAAACTCGTGGATATCAGTAGAGAATAACTTTATGATTGCAAGCATCAAAACTAAAGTGTGATAAATTTAATAATATTTCCAGCTAGGCCAGATTCTTCGCATCTTCGCAAGCCAAGGTTCCGATTTGTTAACCCTATCTACGCCTTGGCTGATTGATAAGACAATTACTTGTTTAATTATGGGAAGTCGGTCCTGGGGAAATATTCCTCAGGCCGTAATAATTAGCTAATTACTAGGAGCAAACGTCACGGAGTGAAGTTTTAGTGAGTTTCCATGATGCCATGGTTTACGTTTGGTGAATTCAGGCCAGAGCCGCATGAGTGTCCCTGTCGTTCAGTAGTCCCTATTAAAATCTAGTTGTGTAAATTGATTGTGTGACTCCAGGTGCAGTATTTATGATTGGAGACTGGTAAATTATATAATGGAATAAACGAGAAGGAACTGTTCCGCATTCGGCAGGCACCGTTTATTGTTGCTATGGTAGTAAACATGGTGCAAAGTTACAGGCGAAATGTGGCTTAAGAATCATGATTTGACTGGTCTAAAGTGGCGTAGTAAAAATAGTTCCTGTATTAGGTGGTTGAGTTACATAGTTTTACGGCGTGAAATGTTGACGGTATGTTACGGAAAGTTAATAAAGAGAAACCCTGCAGTGTGCGGTTGATAGACAATTTGGAAGTTGTGAGATCATGGGGGTCATCTCAAAGTGTCACGGATTGAAAGTTTACGTTGTATTAATTAGAGTAAAATTATTTATAGAATTGACAGGTTGCACTTTCCAGTTTACAACAGTAGTTGTATAGAATTCTTTGGAATTAGGGGAACGTATGTCTTGTAACGGAATCGCGCCAGTGTTTGACATCGCTTGGTCAAGTAACCCCTTTGATTGTTACAGAATTATTTTATGTCTGTAGGTATAATAATTACAACGAAAACTACATTTTAGTAGTTATGAAACTTATTTTTGTTGTTAAACAATGTGTCTGATTGGTCCTGTTACACAAAGGATTGGTCGGCCTGTTCTGGAACAGTTTTCTGAAACAAGTCTTGAAAATCAATAATTTCGTGAACAATATATTATCTCCATTGACTCTGAGAAAATAATCCAAAAATTGTATTTATTATGAAAATCTGCAAGTGAATGAAACCAATGGATATTGTTTTATCACATTTTCATATTTTTTTCGTTTATTGTTTCTTCTTTTCTATTTCTCTGTTCTGGTCGGAGCATATATTGGTCTCATCTTTTTCACATTCTAAACGGCAAATTTATTTTGTTAATTTTGTTTTCATTGTTTCTTTTTCTTTGATCTATTCATGGTATTCTATGTATCTCAGATAAGATTTTCTACAGTTGAGATCAAAACTTCTCTGTCACATTCATGGTGCTTTATGTATCTCATCTACGTTAGCCAAGGTTCTGACGTGTATACCCTAGCTACACCTTGGCGGATCGATAAGATATTTCTGTGCTTCGGGTCTGTCAATTTCACTATATGCGGCAGCAAGCCACCGCATCAAATCAAAACCATGTTGTTCAACTCTGAATACTGTTCCTACATGAACGAGACAAGGGGAGCACACAACTGGAATAGACTCATAAATAAGCAATTTTCCATTGCTGGTCTGATAATTAGTCATACTTTTGATGTTACACCTACAAAGTCTCCTTTGGAAGTCAGTTGCCTCCACAGTTTTCATCCTATATATAATGCACTGCTGCTACACATTATTGGTTAGTTGGCATTACATATTAAGGGAGGCAACACATGAAATCCAATTGAAATTTAAGGACAAATCACTGAAATAACTGATCGATCTGCCAGGATGTAGATAGAGTTAACATATTGTGACCTTGGCTAGCGAAGATTTATGTATCTCAGATAATATTTACAGCATGTGAGACCACACCTCGCAGGTTTGGTGATGGTGTTCATTGTTACTAACTCGATATATCTTAGCTTAGTTGACTTTTGAGACCTTATATGGCTGTGCTCCAATTCTGTGTAACTGTCATTGATTGGAATTTCCTTGTCCATCGTTTATGATATGCACTGACAAATTTACTTTAGCAGGAAACTGTCCAGATCAAGTAGTTAATTTTAAATTGGTCATTTGCAACTTTCTGCTTAATATTACACACTTATAATTTCCACGAATTTTGCTCCAAGAAATATATTCAAATAATTGTGTAACTTATTTACATATATCTGCCATCCTTATGTCACTTGCTGAACTTTGATATAGATGAAATTTATTAATTTCCCTCTATTTCTGACATTTATCCCACAATATGTGAGTAATAGGTGTTGTATTTACATTTAACCCCATGGAATCAATACTATTGTAGCATCCATTTGTTAACTAATATCTTATTTTCCATACTAATATAGAACTTCGCACACTGACTACACATCATGCTTTTACAATTTGTGGGAATCTACATTCAATCTTTTGCCTCTATTCTTTGATTCATCCCTGAAATATGAGATCACTCAATACAGCAAAAAAAAAAAAACTACTTTGCAGTTGATCAACCAGGTGTCTAATATCCTTAAGATTTGTGACTTTGTCATCAAAACTCTATAAAATCCATGATTTGTTTGTGAGTTTCAATCTATTGTAATTGTGTGAGACATCTTTAAACAGTCTTTATCATATTTTCATAACTTTATTTCAAGTGATTTTTTTTTTGTTTGGTGTTTTATGTAATGGCAAAGCAAGTATTTTCCATTTCCCTCAACAAAAATTCCAGAAGATTTAGACCATCCATTCAATGTAAACATGTTTCTGGCATTGTTTTCAATTTATTCCCTATTTTTGCATTCACTTCCAAAACTTTCTCAGTAACTAAGTTTGACTGTTTCTGTTATCTTGATAAAGATGGTGTTTTTTGCATTTATAAGAACAGGAGCAAATCTTGTGTTAGCAATTCCAAAGTTTATGAGTCCAGTCTTAATAACTCCAGTGCTTAAGAGTCCATTGTTAGTAACTCCACAGTTTAAGAGTCATGTGTTAGAAACTTTAGAGTTTAAGATTCTTGGAGTTGTAACAAAAGAGTTTGAGTCTTGTGTAGGTACAAAAGAGTATAAGACTCTTAGTAACTCCATAATTTAAGTGTCCTTTGTTAGTAATTAAAGAGTTTAAGAATTCAGTGTTAGTAACTCCAGAGTTTATGAGTCTGGTGATAATACATGTAACAACAGAGTTTAGGAGCCCTGTATTAGTAACTCCACAGGTAAAGAGTTCTGTACTAATAGCAACAGAGTTTGAGCATCCTGTGTTAGTGACTCAAAAGATTAAGAGTACTGTACTAGTACAGAGTTTGTAAGTTTTGTGTTAGCATTGCCAGAGTTTAAGAGCACTGTGTTAATAACAAAAAAGTTTAAGAGTCCTGTGTCTGTGACTCCAAAGTTTAAAAGTTGCATACTAAAGACAACAGAGTTTGAGTATTGCCAGAGTTTAAGTGTACTGTTTTAATAACAACAGAGTTTAAGAGTCCCACATGTAGTGTTTGATTAACCTTTTCAGCTTGTTTTTCTTTTTTCAGGTTAATTTGCAATTTCAAATAAGTTTATTAATTGAATTAAATATATAGTCAATGAATCACATTTTACCTTTCTCTCAATATTAGACAACATTGTAACTCTCAACTTGAGTCAAATAAGTTTCAGCTGCAAACTTGATTCTTTGTAGTTTTTTGTGCTTTTTCTTTCTTTTTTCTTGCATTGCAGGATTTAAAAATGCACACAGTATCATGGAATATATGAGTTTTCACGTGTTCATTTCAGTTGATCATCTTCTACATTTGGTACTATGAACTGGTTAAATCACTTGGGGGATGACAGACTGTGTTGAAGCATTTTGGAAGGAGAATTCCAAGTCTTGTTATCCTTTTCTTCCAGCATTACAACTTTCAAGGGGTCCCAGATCACTGCCATCTCACTTCTTTCTTCTGGCCACACTATTGATATAACAGGCAGGGAAGGTTTGAGTGGGATGCCAATGCCTGGGCAGGATATTTACCAGAGAGGGCAAGTAAATATAAAACACACTTATTCAACAAACGAGAACATATTTACCAGGCTTGAGAAATTATGCAAAATTGGAACAGAAAACAAGTGTTCTAATTAAAATGATCCATGGTCTTACAAAGAAATACATTCACATATGCTAGTAAATAACTAAAGCATGATACTGTATGTAGGTTTTTTGTCCCAAATTTTTTCCAAAGTTGGATTTGGCCCCAGTATGTTTCACAATAATCCATTTGGCCACCGTGTTGGCATACATGACATGTGCAAAACATATTTTTAATATTCACCATTAATTTGTGACAGATCCAGCATTTTTATGAAAAGGATACTTTTTAAAACTATTTTATCATAAAAAATGAAAACACAGTGTTAATATCATTAAAGTCGTATCAAGATTCATCAGGAATTTCTATACATTCCTTACTGATGGAAACTATCGATGTACCGTTACAATGTAAAGTACTGTTGTACGTACCACCAGAAAAAGAAAATACTACGGTAAACTAGTACACCAGTAGTACCGTGCACCTCTGAAAACCACTATCAGGGATAATCAGAAAGCACAAGTGATGAGATATCCAGCCCACTAACCAATTATCGCCTGCCACATAGTCTTGGTTGTGGTATTATTTGAGTATTAATTTAATTTCTCATCTTAACATTATGACATATGTTAATCAATGGCCTTTCTTGAATTTTGGAAATATTATCTAAAACCTCTTAAAAATTTCAAAATATGAAATTTTGGAAAAACTTTAATAATCTCCGACCTTCCTGAGTATATCTGATTTTTGCTTATTGTAGAAGTTGGTAAGAACTAATAATTTCTAATTTAATCAAATTTTAGTTTTGTATAATTTGTATTCTTGTGAGCAACCTTCAAACCTGTTGAAAAGTTGATGCTTGTTTATATTTTATAAGCAAGGTTGTAAAATATAATAGATAATATAGTAAAGTGCATTTAAACTTGTAACTAATCAATTGGATTTCTCTCTCTCTCTCTCTCTCTCTCTCACACACACACACACACACACTCTCTCTCTCTCTCTCTCACACACACACACACACAGACAGACAGACACACACACACACACACACACACACACACACACATATATATATATATATATATATATATATATATATATATATATATATATATATATATATATACTGTATGAAGGAAATATGTATGTAAAGTACTGAATCAGGATAATGATGATGACTTAAGTGGTCTAAGATTATAAATGGAACTTATATCCATGATGGATCATCTTCATACTTGGGATGAATCATTATGATGGAAATACAATTCATTTTGCAACACACAAGGTCACAACTTTAACCTTGGGGTCAGAATGACAGTGGTGCAAAATTTAATTTCAGTTATGGTTGCAATTTTCCATTAGCTTCTATTTCTTAAATCTGTTCATAGATTTTTCCTGTGTGGAATATATCATTATAAATCAAAGACAACCTTTTGCAAAACACATTCAAAAAAGTTTAAAGTTCATGATTTTCATTTGCATATTTTTTTTTTTATAGCCATTTCATAGATTATGTTAGTAATCATGATGTCAGATATTGAAGCAAAGACAATATATGCTGCAATAAATTTGCCTAACATTTGGACCTTGTAGTCAAGATCACTGGATTTACCAGAATGTTTTGAGTGTGGGTTCCTGGTGGAGGTCCTGATCTTGTATATACAACAATGCTTTGAGCATGGGCTTCACATGTAGGTACTGGTCTTGTTTTTGCAACAATGATTTGAGCATGGGTGCCACACATATGTACTTCACTTGTTTTTAAAATAATGCCTTGAGTACATGATTCAAATGCAGCCCTGGTCTTTGTGACTTTGCAACAATGCTTTGAGCATTTGCTAAATGCATAGTCCCAGGTCTTAATGTTTTACAATGTGCTTTGAGCATGGGATCCACATATGGCATTGGTTGTCTTGTTTGTACAACAATGCTTTGAGCATGGGTTCCACATGCAGGTCCTGATCTTGTTCTCACAACTATGTTTCAAGCATGGGCTCTACATGCATGCTGTGGTGTTCATGTTTTTACGGTGATCCTTCAAGTGTGGCCTCTTTGGTTCTAAGATAAATATTTTAGATTTAGAGATATAATTTCTAATGGTTTTTAGATGCATAGGCACACGTACCATGTTGTCAATCCAGTACTACGAAAGGGAACTGAAAACTAAATTGGGTGCATTGAGACAGGGTCACTTGAGGGATCAATTAGGTAATAAGGTGTTATTAGTACATGTTACTTTTTCCAGGCTGAGTGTGACTGATACATGCAACATTATTTTTTATATTTTCTGTTCTTCATTCTTCGCATTCAATCAGTCTGTTACAAAAGTTCTTGAAATTTTTGCCAAATGATGGTCTTGTTAAAATCTGAGTTTTTCTGATAAAGGCATTATGAGGCAGTTGCAAAATTTGGGAAAGTTCTTTAATTGGATGATCAGATGAGGTGACATAAAATGTCATTGTGTTGATGGATGATGACATGCTATATATAAGCATTGAATGATCATGAAGAATATGTCTAGACACATTTTGAGATAGTGAAATATGTATATGAAATACTGCCTATTATACAGAAGTGCCTTATAGTGATGGACAACATCATATAAAGGCCAATATTGTTAGCACTGTAATAATTCATGGCCACTTTTGTATTATGTAAGGAACTGAATTATACAGAGGTGCTTTATACTAAGGGACCACTGTATATAGTTACTATGAACAATATAATGAGTTCTGTAATGATCCTCGGCTACATTTGTATTATATAACAAAGTCCATTATAACTAGAAGTTTTATATTGAGGTATAACTTTATATAAGTAATATAAGCAATCCTAGGAGCACTATAATCATTCATTGCCACTTCTGTATTACATGATACAGAGGTGCTTTAAATTGAGTGACCACTTAGAAACACTGTATTGATCATCTTGTGCAATACCTGGATGAATGTATACAGAGTTTACTTGTAAGAAATGGAATAGTGACTGAATTGTGTTAAGTAGTGTATTCAGTTAGCAGTTATGATCAGGAACAATAATTCAAGTTGGATTAGTGATCATTGATTGGTACTTTCCGGGAGGGAGATACCTAATATTGTTAGTATTATCAAGAGATGTTACAGTAATAATGTAGAGCCTCATTGCATCTCAACCAGCCTGTCTTCCTAGGACCTAGGCAGCAGTTTGGAGAGGGTGCAGCCAAGGAAGCTAACTTTGTGTGTGTGTGTATATATATATATATATATATATATATATATATATATATATATATATATATATATATATATACATTTCATGAATTCTTAGTTTAGATCATGCATTGTGTTCACTTAATATATAAAAGACCATCGTCACAAAAGTAGCTCACATTTACCTGTATTAAATGTTTTAATTTGGTTACATTTTCCATTTTAAGTTTACTTTTTAATTGCTATTCATGATCTGCAATCATTAAACTTGATGATTGTATGTATCTTTATGAGTACAAAACCTCTACAATCAAAATGGGTTTCTGTGACCTACATTTCACCTTTTCTTGGCTTGGGTTAAAGTTTTGCTCAAGTTACTGCACATAGATTGCTTTGCATGCTGTGTTGATCCAGTCCTGTCTAAGCATTATGAAGCTTGGTGGGGGATGTGGGATATATCTTTCTAGGTGCTACAGTCTTATTACAAAAGTAGGTCAACATGACCCATATTTTGCACTTCACTAACTGTGGTCCATTTTGTGTTCCAAGTTTATTCCCTGGGCACTGTCCATGGTACAGTCCTGACATTTGATTGTGGTATCTATCTTTGGTTACACCACACCCTTACAACATATGCCAGTCACTGTGACCTATATTTCCCTTTCTACTGGAGTTCTTGCATTTAGTTCATAACTAAATGGAGGGTTCTTTGCATCATGTTTTAATGACCAGGTTTGGTCCAGATAATATTATAGTATGATGGATGGATATGCCTAATGACTGAAAACAGAATGATAGAAACTTGGATACCAAATTTATTTTCAATTATAACAGTATCAGTCATTTATTAACAAACACATCAGTAAAGTGGCAGACTATAGGCATCTAATTCTTGCAGTTATCATTCAGTAGACATAATATTAACACTATTTTGATTTACAGATGATCTCACACAAAGTCATGGTTAATACAATCACCAGATTCAGTTATTATGATAATGTCACCATGAAGAATGACTTCTGGTGACAAATATAATATATGAAATACTATGCTTGACTTCAATTGTAATAAACTTTACTACAGAAGGATAATATGATTTAATTATAAACTGATTCATGGTCAAGTTGCAAGAAAAACACTTGCTTGACTTTACACTTCAACCATGGCAAAAGTAGCCATTTGAATTAAATTGAAGTGTACAATAATATTTAAATGCATTGATATAAGATTTATTTAAATTAATATAATATTGAATTGAATTGAGGATAACACTCACAATGACTTGGACAGACTGGTAACATATTAAATCTCTGTGTTTATGTTACTCAAATGATGAATAAGGTAATTATAACATTTAGTTAAGGTTACATCATTGTAAATTGTAATTTAGCTTATTTACTTGGTGAGGATACTGCTCAAAATGACCAAGCCTGTACTATGTCTTATAAAAATATAATAAATTATGTTGGATTATCCATTTATTCAGTTAACATGAATTGGACATGTTAGGTCTGTAAGTAAATGCATGCAATGATTTGGAAAGTTATAGAATTATATTTATGAAGGATTTAATTAAATTGGAATAAAATATAATTTAATTTAAATTGTGCACAGTGTTTTAAATCTATAATTTGAAAACTATAATTTTGATTTTGAGGATGAAATGATATAAAGAGTTTGGATTTAATACGCATATGTATAATGATTCGGTATGAAAGAACAGGATAATGAAACAGTTTGCTTCAGGAAAACAAATAAAGGCAGTTCAAACTCATAGATAAGTGAACTACTTGTTAGTGAGGACAACACTCACATTGACCTTACAAGTCTTTTTTTAATGCATTTAACAATTTATTGATTTCTTATGAAATAAATTTGAACTGAACAGAGTTCATATAATTTAAGAGAGGAAAATCACTGAGAATTTTTAAATAAATATTATTTTGTGCCTCAAATAAACTTGAAATAAAAGTTTACTGTCCAAAATATGGCTACAAGTTCCAAAACTTTCAATATAAAATTTATACAATAAATGAAAAATAAAATAAAACAACCTGTGATCTGAAGCATTTAGAAGTTGCTGGCATGAATCACAACAAGTAACCCACAAAAACTTACATATCTTCACACAAAACCATATCCCACACAATTTCTTAGCAACTTGCAACATAGCAGCAGTAATTTAAGTTATACAAAAATTATACAACGAAAGTACAAAGTCTAAATTTACGTAGTAATATAATAAAATAATATCTCTAACAAAAAAAAAAATATAATTTTGTCTTCCGTGGAAACTTTCACGTTTACCAACATCGCTATGACCGAGAGTTTGGAACACGTATTAGGCCATGCAATTCTTTGAACACTACCAAAGTAGACCGCATGACAAAGGAAGTCCGTGTGAGCTGGAACCTGAACACATATTGGAGAAAATAACTGAAGTTATATACAACGACACTTCAAAAATGAACACAGGATGATATAAGCACGGTGATTAGAAATCATACATATGGGATTGGTTAAGTAAAAATACGCATAGGCCAAATTAGCAGGCATGACAACCAGCGGCTCTGATACTCCCTAATTTCGACAATTGTCAAAATATATTGTACCAAACAACTAGATCCTGATGAAAGATATCAAAACAGAATGAACATTAGTGTTAAATCATGTAAGAAAATTGTTTTTATTGCATTGATTTGTGGAAAAGAAAGAATATGAGACTGGTCTTCGTGGCTTGTATACATGAAAAGAATACAACATAAATTTATTCACAGGAGTCTGACGTTTTATCAATAAAGTACGACGAAATTTCTGACAACATGAAAGTACCTTATCGGTACTATAAATGAACACAAGGAGTGCAAGCGTGACCACAACCATCCGCTCATTCGACTTTTCTCACGCGTCTTTTATCGCTTCAGAATCGCAAGAAGACTGAAAAACTAAACATAATCCATTCAAAAGACAGTAACGTACCAACGCATAACTCTCGGACGACCATCGCATGAATCCAATCCAGAGAATTAACTTTTATTTTCACCATTACGGTCACAAGCCCTTTCTAGCAAAATCCATCAGACGGAAGTAGCCCATTCTACCACGGGCTGAATAACATCATGAAAGTAATTTCACAAGATAAAATGTTTAACTTGCTTTCTATTTCAGAATGTATCATATGATAATTTTATATAAATTTCCAGAACAGAAATTTGTAGTTAAAGTTTGGATAGTAGAAATAACGGTTGATGACGTCATCACACTTCAAATATTAAAGCCTAGATGGATGCAGGGCCCGGTAGATTTATAAATGTGTTTGATCGATTTTCTAGAAGTTGCCACCTGGTAAGATCATCTGTTGTTTGTACTAAGGTTTTTTCAAAGCAGAAAATAATGGTGAAGAAGAAAATATGACACTTGTATGAGAGATGTAATATTTATTATGATGATGATGATAGAGAGAGAACAAAAAAAAAGAGGAAAGGAGAAAAGCTGATAATTTATACCACTGATTAACCACTGATGATGATGATGATGTGTGTGTGTGAGAGAAAGAGAGATAGACAGACAGACAGACAGATGAGGCAGGTAAACAAAATACTAAAATTATCAGGATTAATGTGTATACAATGTTAGGACAGTCTGAACGCTATCAGCAACTGTATGTATGTATGTATGTATATATGTATATATGCGTAGAGTGAGAGCATTTTTTTTACAACTGTTGAAAAGAGTAGTAATATATTACTGTAAATAACATTTTCATGATGCATTCATTATTCTGAGCAAATTCAACTAATTGATTGATTCCGCATTATTAAATTTCCCTAATATTAAAAGATAACACAGATTCTGTGCCGTGTTCGGTACAGTTATTAGACCCTAATGCATATTTACTGCAGGGTAGAAACTGGTAGAATGTGCTACTTCTGTCTGATGGATTCTGCTAGAAAGGGTTTGTGACCGTAATGGTGAAAATAAAGGTTAATTTGCCAGATTGGATTCATGTGATGGTCATCCGAGAGTTATGCGTTGGTACGTTACTGTCTTTTGAATGGATGTGTGTATTTTTTCTGTCTTCATACGATTGTGAAGCAATAAAAGACGCGAGAGAAAAGTCGAATCGAGCGGAGGCTTGTGGTCAAGCTTGCACTCCTTGTGTTCATTTATAGTACCGATAAGGTGATTTCATGTTGTCAGAAATTTTGTTTTACTTTATTGATAAATCGTCAGATTCCTGTGCTTTATTTAACTTAGATCACACAAAGATAAATGCATATTACAGTTATAAAATACAGGTTATTACATTGTATCTGGACATGTACATTTGTTTAATTACAATCTGTACTATTCATGTAAAAACTATTTGAAGTGAAAAAAATACATGAAACCAACTTGTTTGTTATTTTTACTTTGTAGGCATTTTATTTTTCCATTTCAACTTAGTTTTTACATACATGTAAAGTGTTGATATATTTTAAGATCTGTTCACTTATTGGGGAAATGACAGTAATATAGAGGTATTTCAACTCCAGGCTTTTATTTTAAAATTGGATTTTGATTTTTACCTCTCATCAAAATCACTTTGCAGGTTGTAAAGAAAAGATATTCTGGGCAATTGTGTGCATTTAACCTGGTTAAAACTTTAACTATATTCAGTGTTGGTATGAAAGTCTACATCAGAAAACTGCAATGGGTTTTGCATAAGAATGAAAGGTTCTTGAATTTTGGAGGTTACATTGAAAAGTACATGAATTTGATGTTGACTCTGAAATGTACTGGAAAAGTACTTGAATTTGAGGATGGCTTGGAAGTATACTTGAAAATGGTGGAAGAGTGATTTGAATATTGAAACAAAAGCATTTTATTTGAAAACTAATTTTCAGATGTAAATATCAGAAAGAAAAATAATCCGTTAAAAACAAATTCTAATTGCATCATGGGTTGTATAAATATTCAGTGAGACTACCATTAGAGTCACTTGTGTGTTAATTAATACTCAGCCTCATTTAGTATTCCCTGATGATGTTTAAATGAAATAATGTTTTATTGACTGGTCCATTAAGGTTGGTGTATAAAGTCAGCCAAATACTCTGTGATGTGAAGCATAGTTTCAAGTGCAATCACTGTAATTAAAGCACTGTATAGAGGTAAGGGAGCAAAGCTGTAGCCAAGTGATAAACATATAGGTATGGGTTGTATTTATCAAAAGAGAATGGAAGAGTGAAAAGCAGTGATATAGTGATTGGCCAGTCAAAAGTAGCAGTGATTGGTGATATGGGTTGTATCCATTGTTTTCATGTGAGATTGCAAAATGTGTGCACTTCCATATCCGATATGTGATAAACACATAGGTATGGATTGTATTTATCAAAAGGAAATGCAAGAGTGAAAAGCAGTGATTGGCAAGTCAGAAGGCACAAGTGATGTGTGCAGATGCCATACTACCAAAGTTCACCTGGTGGTAATAAAACAATCATCTCCAGTTCAACAGACATGTTACTTATCCAAGGTACTAATTGAATGTCTTATCTTGATATTACAACAAAAGCAATCGATCTAGTGCCTGTTAATAAGGTGATCTTGCATCTGATTGACAGAGCTATTTACTACTATGGAGGCCATATTTCTGATTCGATACTGATCAAACTTCGAATCAGTGCTTATATCATCAGTATCTGAGAAAAGCTCAGTAATGAGTTAGACAAGGGCATATTAATGAAGTGATCTTGCACCTGACTGATTGAGATTGTCAGCACCTTAGTGACTATTTATTATCAGTTTTTTATTATACATAGTTAGTAGGCTGATATCACCAGGATATCCACTGAAGCAGATGGAGTAACCCATGATGTTAGCTATTGAGAATCGAAGGTTTGGGGTTTCTGAGTTCTTACCGAAAAGTATAGACAATAAAGCAAACCTGATTGAAAAATTACAAATTTAAAACGCGTGAACAAATGGAAACGACGAAAGTCAGATATGATCAAACCTGTTTTATCTACTTGTCCAGGTTGTCCCAAAATTTAAATCACTTGCTTGATTTCATGAGATATATGCACTTTAATCCAGGGAAAGAACAAAAGAAATAATGTATACTTATTTATTTCTTCAAAGGTTGGCTTTTCCAATTTTCCATTGTCAAGGAATCTTAAATGTAAATACTTTTTTTCTCTGACACAAGTGCATCAGTTTTTCCATCAGCAATAATGTAAAGGAATTTGCTGCAATTCAGACATTCCCAAGCATAATCTCTCAAGACTAAGCTTGATCAATTTCAGAAGAAAGTCTTATATCCTGAGTCTGTTCCTGAAGTGCACACAGCAGTTTCATATCCAAAAATGGTTCTCTGTAATGTGCTAGGGTGTAGGTTGTATTAAAGAGAGATTTTGTTTACTATTCATTATCATTTAGTTTCAAATTGACCTTTACTAAAAGAATGTCAGCAACTCTATTAAATGATTTTCTGTACATGCTAGCCTGATGAGGTCCAGAACCCATGAGATTTCATTGGATTAATCCTGAATTTGTCGGTTCCATTGACAAATATACTGGTTGAATTTACTACAGTGTGTGCCATTTTTTCCACATAGTAAAGATCACCTTGTTTGAAACAAGTTATAAAAAAGGTTGTAATATACATTTTGTCATTTAAACACTATGGCTCCTTAATTAGTATAATTGCTTTGCTTCAAACAGAATGTCACTTGTTGAAGTTGATATACAGTATAAGTTTTTTCATTTCTTTGTGTTCACTTCCACAACTCTTTCAGCCTTTAAGATAGGATAAGAAAAGAAAATAATTTTTTATTTCAGACTGTACACATGAATCTGTATTGTCTCATGATACCTTCATCATTATTAGTTTTGTAATTGATGTAATACTGATAAACGTGGTGTTAGAACATTTGTAATTGATGTAATACTGATAAACATGGTGCTAGAACATTTGTAATTGATGTAATACTGATAAGCATGGTGTTAGAACATTTGTAATTGATGTAATCCTGATAAACATGGTGCTAAAACATTTGTAATTGATATAATGCTGATAAACATGGTGCTGGAACATTTGTAATTGATGTAATACTGATGAACATGGTGCTAGAACATTTACATTTGCTGTAATACTGATAAACATGGTGCAAAAACATTTACAGTTGATGTAATACTGATAAACATGGTACTAGAACATTTACACTTGATGTAATACAATAAACATGGTCCTAGAACATTTATAATTACTGTAATACTGATAAACATGTGGCTTGAACATTTGTACTTGTGGAACACAAACAAGTCCTTGGTTAGTAACTCCAGAATTTTAGAGTCATGCTTATGCATCCTGTTGTATCTATTCAGATTTTTGTAGATTGATGTTGCTTCTGGGTATTTTCAGGTTGTATTTTGCATCTGTATTATTGTGTTAAGTTTAGCATATTAACAAGTTAGATGGGTTGGTTTTTAATTTTAAAAAATTCACACAACAGTGCGGATGATGATAGCAGAAAGTGATAACAAACAAATGGAGTCAGAAATAAACACTATATAATGTTTTAGTGCTATGATAATCTCTGCAGCCTTTTTTTTCCTTTTCTAAGTGGTCCTACAGTTTCAGTTTTGGTTCTGTTTTCTTTTCCTAGGTGAATCGAACTTTTCAGATATGATTCTTTTCTTCTTTTCTAGTGAATGCACAGTTTCAGATATGATTCTTTTTTTCCTTTTCTAGGTCAATGTACAGTTTCAGATATCGTTCTTGATTCTTACATATATGTTTGAATCACATTTATGTCTTTATCTCCACATTAGGCCCCATTGTAATTCAAACCTAGTGTCAAATGATACTTTTCCACTGCCAACACACTGAAGGCCACATTTTCCAATTCTTTGTTTATGTTCTTTTGTTGCATGATTGAAGAATTGACACAGTATCATGGACTGAAAGAGCGGCCATTTGTTCATCTCAGACGATCATTTCCTACATTGGTAACTTAATGAACTGGTCCATTAAGTTGAGAGATGACGAGTGGGTCAAAGCACCTTGGCAATCGAGTTATGGTGCACTATATAGGTACAGTTTTCATTCATTTGTTCCATGGCTGCATGATGATTCTCAAATTATCCCACTTAATCTGTTTATAGTAAAATTTCTTACAAAATCCCTTGATTGGTCACTTTGACTACCATAACTTCTGTAAGTTTACTCTTGATATGATGTACAGAACCTGCCTTGTTTCCAGTTGCTCACAGATGCTCTTTCCCTTGATTGGTCACTTTGACTAGCTTCTGTGTCTTTACCCTTGATATGATGTACAGAACCTTGCTTGTATCCGGATGCTCACAAATGCTCTTTCAACGCTTTTTTTGTCCATTACAGTAAAACCTGTCTTGAGAGACCACTGCTATGAGAGACCAACTGTCTTGAGAGACCAGGTTCTCCATGTACAGATTTATTGATTATATAGTGATATGACCTGTTATGAGAGACCACCTGTCATGAGAGACCATTATGTTTTGGCAGAAGGGGTGGTCTTTCAAGACAGGTTCCACTGTATTACATTATTAATAATGTATTGTATCATAGGTTGTGTATCACAATGAATGTCCTTGGTCATTGCATTAGCTAAGTGCTAAGTGAATGATTTGTTATGAGATTAAAACAAAAGTGTCTGTGGGCTTTCATGTTTGAGCGGTTGAGATAAAGTGACTTCTTTTTTTATTTTTCAAAAACAGTCTATAACATTTCATAAAAATTCTCAAAATTTAAATTTAGGAAGAACTTTAATAAGTTTAAGATTTACTCAATAGTGTGATTACAGCTTATTGTAGAAGTTGACAAGAATGAATAATGTGTTAGTTATTCAAAGTTTGCTTTCTGTACCACTTGGCCACTATGAACAGATCAGTCACATCATATTACACAGTGCATGGGAGACAACTCCTAAAATTATTGCCAGTTACATGTATATGGATATTGATAGCATACATGTGACAGAACTGAGGAGATTTGCAAAATTTTGTCAGGATGTTTTATTTCAAAAGAGGGAGGATTTTCAGTGAGAATGACAAATTTTTCATTGCAGCACAAGTTGTATATCTTTTTATTCTACTTGGGACCTAAAGCTTTAGTCAGTATGTGAGCAGTTTTGTGGATGAGAACTTTTATGTGATTTCCAAGTCAAGGATCATTATTTTGACTAGATCTGAGAAATGATTCCACTAACATTAATTTCAGTCCTGTCATATTTATCATATTTAATATTTTTTAATGTTACATGTTCTGTAATGTCATTCTTGTCACTGTAGCAGTTGTTAAAATCAACTTTACATGAAGAGAAGAATGTATATACATTTTCTTTGAAATTGATTCCAACCCCTAAAATTCTCATTTTCATCCATCATTAAATTTTTGTTATATTTTGGTTGCTTAGCTTTCAGTGTTTTAGCATTGGGAGATAATGCATGCTT
The DNA here is from genome assembly GCA_016617855.1 of Megalonaias nervosa. Lineage (NCBI taxonomy): Eukaryota > Metazoa > Mollusca > Bivalvia > Unionida > Unionidae > Megalonaias > Megalonaias nervosa. The sequence goes on along the minus strand of JAECUM010001592.1, from coordinate 100,926 downwards.
AGATATCTTGACACACTTTGAACACCAAACTTACCCAGTTTTATGCTGATTGAGCTCTTTAGTAATCCAACCATAATCAGTTAATCTCTTGTCCTTTAGTAATCCAACCATAATCAGTAAATCTCTTATCCTTTTTGAATTATGTTTGATCACACATAGTATAACCCACATGGACAGACTTCAAACACTGAAGTTAACCAACCCTGCTGACAGAATCAAAGGGATGTTAATTGTGTTATGCTGCTTGAAATCAGCAGCTAAATTATCTTGCCCTACTTAAGCCAGTTCACAGCCATGTGATCACAGGCAGTATTACTGTAAATATACTACACTGGAAGCAAGGTATGAAAAAAATGGAAAATGTTTTTTAAAAAAATTCAATAGTGGTTTTGCACACATGGGAGATTTCTGTGAGTGATAGGAGGGACTTAAAACAACCCTCTTCTTGAGAGTCAACCCTCCTGTCCAGAAGGTTCACATATATGACATATACTAACTTTGTAAAATTAATTGTAAATGAAGTTATACTAAAGCATAAATACAGTTCATCTTGTTTCAAGGTATTCCTGTAATAAGATGTTATTGCATTTTGTTGTTGTTTCATTTAAGTAAACCGTTTTCTTTTTCTAACAAACTTTGCTTAGTTTTAAATGTCATTTTGCATTGTTCTGTTTGATATTTAATGGTGTACAAGAAAAGAATTTTGTTTTTCAGATTGGACAGCCAGGTGATGTGTTTTACCTGTGGTGTGATTATGCCTTCTTGCCCATCTATTAAAATATGACTAGTTTAATGGAATCCACATCCATCACTAGATTATAATGGAAGTCAACAGTATAGTGAGAAGCTTTATAGAGAGGGACTGATTTAATAGGAACCATCATCATGCCTGTGTTACAAGAAGGGGCAGGATTATTGTGAGAGACAAGTTTAATGGGATACATGACCATGCCTGGGTTATAAGAGGGTGCAGCAGTATTGTGTATGGCTTTATAGAGACTAAAGAAGAATCAATTAAATTGGATCCATGACCACACCTGGGTTATTAGATGGTGCAACAGTGTATTAAACATTCAGCAAGGTATAATGATTCAAAATGTAAATGAACTTTTAATAAAACGTACATCATTTACAAATTATTCTGCGATTTCTACTTAAGATCTCAGGAACTGGTATTGCGAGGATGCATCAGATCGTAGCCTCAACCAAGTTGAGGCTACGACATAATAGCTAGAGGAAACTAATGATAACACCCACCTCTGGGGAGGGCGTTATCATTAGTTACTCCCTGAATCAAGTGACTTTGGAGTATAATGGTTCTTGTGTCAAGAAACAGGATTCAGTCGACATCTGCACTCAGATGTTCCGCTGACTTTAATATATCTAAATTCTAACCTTTAAACTGTGTCCATTAAATACTGAAGTGGGGTGAGGGGGCCAATGATGTTTTGTAAAGAAAACAAAACAGAACTTATATCATTGTATTAGCTGAATCAAGTTGATTAACTTTCAGGTGCTAGGAAAAATTCCTATTTAGCCCCCTTTCCTCAGAAATTATAATGTTTGGTTATTTCACAATTCATGTACATCTCCCCATTGCTATCATGATATCCTATAGTCTTAAAAGACCCAATAATAATGCTATTAAGATCGAAGCAGTTTGAAACTTACTGAGCTTGCCGAACACTTTCTGACCGATCAGTAGACTGCTTTTCAATTCAGCCATATTTCCTTGTTCAAAGTATGGGTCGGAACTGGCAGCTGGTCGACATAAATGATTAGAAAACAAAGGATTTGTTCAAGCTGGAACCAAGGGCTTCTATTGATATAAATTATTAGGCGGGACAATTAAAGCCTGGCAGCAAGCTCAACTAATTGTTGAACAAAGTATGGGTCGGAACTGGCAGCTTGTCGACATAAATGATTAAAAAACAAAGGATTTGTTCAAGATGGGACCAAGCGCTTCTGTCGACATGTACGTTTATTTTTTATCTCGACGTCGACATAAGCATGACAATTTTGGTAGTAATAGTAGACCAAGGGACCAGGACTTTGCTTTTTTGTCGAAATAGGCGGCTTGTCGACATAAGTGATGTCGATATAAGTGGGTAGAACTGTAGCCATATTTCCTTGTTTTTCTACTTGGATCCAAACCACCTGACAACGTCATTGTTTATCAGCAGCATCAAGTATAGACAATTAAATTTGTTCCCGTCAGTACACGCGCTAGGTAACAGCATGATTCAGAAAAGGCTTATTTAGCCCAAATTACAAGCCAATTCGGCCCAGATTACCGGTTGATTCGGACCAAATACCAAGCTGATTCGGAACGTGTGAAACATCAAGTTTCGACCAGGATTTAAATGTGGCTATGGTAAAAATGCTAAAGTTGTCTAATTCCCTTGCGTAAAATAACACCAACAGAGTTTAATTCTTTTTAGTTTTATAAAATACTGGTTTTGGACTCTTATGGGAATTTTAATAGCATTTGAATAGCCTACATCAGCATCTAACAACTGTTATGTATATTTAATTTAATTGCTTGTTAGGTTGTTTTTTTTAAATTATTTCATTACATACTATTGTAATGTGACATTGTATGTTGGACTTGACCTTGTCCAAAACTGAGTTCATTTCTGCTTGACCTGACTGGCTTTTTTATGTCATTTATGTCAAAAAACTACTACATAGCTAAATTGTTCTTTATTTGTATGAGCGTAATATCAGGATTATTATTCAGGTAAACAAGGAGGGGTAAATATGTTTATTTGGGTCGGGTTTTTGGAATTTCTTAAGTGAATTTTACAGGTTATTGTGTTGTAAGTAAACAGGGCTCATTAGATCATTCTAGAAGGTTATTTTCCATTAGGTAATGTTTTGTTTTTTTTAGAAAATGCTAATTGTGACCTGAGGACAAGTAAAGAACTATATAATCTTGTAATTGTGAGGACTTGGTCATTCGTGCTTTAACATGTAGCACTTTTTAGTTGTATTATATGTTGTGACCAGGAGTTTTGGGCTGGAATCTTTTTTATTCAAATTATTGAATTCAAAGTGATTATTTTCTCTGGAAATACAAAAGTACTCTGATAAAATTCTTGGATAAAGACATTCACTAGAATTTATACTGAACTCAAACCTGGAATTATATTTCTGTGATTCAGCAAAAGACTGTTGATACATCAACACTTCAATAGCTACCACTGACACCTCATCGACTTCAGTTTTGAGATATTTTCTGGACTTTTACTGAATTTTATTCAGGACTTTAAATTACTAGGACTTGTGTCTATAATTCTTGGATTATTTTGGGATTTAATTGGCAATACTGTAGGTTCTTTTTCCTCATTTTCACTTTGTTTTCTTGGGAAATAAATTTATTTGTTAAATTTTACAAAGCTTGTTGTCTTTCACTCTTTTCTGTTACTTATTTTAAGAGCATAGACTCGTAACACAACTCTATATTCAATGTGCCTATAATTTATCATTATAGATGCACTAAAATTATATTGATACTTTATTCCTTTCATGAAATTAACACTTAGTGTGAAATTCATATAAAAGAACTTTTTATTCTGCTTGTGAGCAAACCATTAAACCAAGATTGGTAAATCAGAAACTCTGAACCAGATATATTTGGTGCACCCTTGCACCTGAACCAGAACTCTGGCAAAATTCCTTTTCCCTATTTTAATAACTGCTCAAGATAGTGTACTTAGAGAAATTCAGTCTGATTTTTTAAGCATAAGTGAGCTGTCATTTTAGTTAGCTGTGTGCTTAGATCATGTACAATTTCCACTAGTACAATATCCAAAGAAATTTCAGCCACAGTACATTAAACTAATGAAGGTATACCGAGAACCTCTCCATTGTGCATGTTGCAAATGTAAGCAACTTCACCTTACAATTGTCACTCTCAAAAGTTCATGATATATTTAGAGCGACCTGTCAATCCAACAGATCATATATTACACTCACATAAATAGCAGAAGTGGCTCCGAATGGCGGAATATATGGTCTAATCGGAACACAGCTTCGTAGAATCTGTAAACTCTACCATAACTATCAAAACGTTCCGTTAAATGTTATAGAGAAACATGCTCCAATAAAACAAATACTACTGCTGGTTACCTCGAAAAAATTTGTACCTTGTTATACCGCAGTATTTTTTAACATAACGTATTCGATAATTACAGAAAAGCAACAATTTAATTTTTTCAGGCAGGGCCCAGAGTCCAGACACGGTTGTAAAGAAAAACTCCGTCTGGTCAATAGCGAACGAAAAATATCTTGCTCTCAGTTATAGCAATATAGCACCAAATTATATCCATTATATTCCTTTTACAAAAATTATCACGAGATATAAAGAAAACATAAATATCTGGAGCTAAAAAGAAAATCGCAGCCCCTGACCCAAAGTAAATGGTCTGTACCCTTGAGTAGATGAAGCTGCTATGTGTATGCTAATTATTGCACAAGTTGTAATCGAGAAACTAACTAAAGTAAGATAATTAAGCATACATTATTGCCGACACCCTATGAAAGACTGTGCTGACAATAGAGAGCTTGCTGGAAAAAATAGCAAGTATTGCAACCAGAGACTGCAATTTACTAGCCACTACTGGGACAATCGGCAAGGAAACTTTACAATGGAATACATTCCTTAACACATTAACATGAACTAGAAAATAACTAAAAAATTTGGATTTGACCCGAATGTATTTCACAACATTCCATTTGGCCACTACGTTCGCATACGTGACATGTATCAAACATCTGATTAAATGATCATAATATAATTAGATTGTAATATTCAAAATTAAATTGTGACAAATACAAATGTTTGCAAAACACATCAATTTTTGGAATTAATTGTCATGTAAAGCAAGAAAACATGCTGTTAATATTATAATCGTAATAAGATTACTCTGGAATTTCCGTATGTTCTTTATTGACGGAAACTAACGAAGTACCAGTACAGTGAAAAGTACCGTCGTTATGTATACCGTTATAAAAATACCGCGGCAAACCGTTATACCAGTAATACCGCTCGCCTCTAATAAATACCAACGTATAAAACCATTACCATATCTGAACAGAGAAATAAGAAAATTTATATATACTAAGCCTATGATGTTAACAAAATATACGGTACAGATAGTGCAAATCCTGGGAAAACTATAGGAAGCAGAGGAATTTGGCAAACAAATTAAAGAAATGTCTGAGAATATTTTTGGACTTATGCTGGAGGCATTAAATAGAGGAATTTAATGTCAACTATTAAGCTGTTGTCAAGATTGCGTTGTCCAGAATTCTTTCGAATAATTTATAATAGTTTCATAATAATAAACACTTTCTATCGCCACTGAACAAGTCCAAACAAATGTTTTTCCTCTCGAAAAATATATAAGTACAATATAAAATACGTCTGCAAACTTACATCGGGAACACTAAATGGGTGAATGACTCCAGAAATCGGAATGAAACTGAATGCTTAACTTTCCACTTATATACATCGTATATTGCGACTGTAGATCGCAACAGAGCCAATGTGACAACATATGCTATTGATTTACAACACGTTAAGTAAATTCACATGACCTCACGCAACCAATGGGAATCCATACAATTATCTTGAAACTTTCATATCCCATCAGTCACTGAGAAACTACACCATAGGTGCCATTTTAAGTCTTTTTATTACTAATCGCCAGTACGTATGTAAACATCTATTTACAGCTCCTATGTGATTTGCGTTTTTACCAGAGCCAAATTACGCACACAATTTATAAGAAAAAATATTCTATACAGTTTGCGACCATTAATAAAAATTACAAAATTAAATAAAATATACCAGAAATTGCAGAAAATATAGTATAAATCTATGCCAAGGTTCTTCATTAGGATTTTCGTACAAGGTGAGTCTATAAATATAAACAAGGATTTTCCATATGATTTTCCCACATGTTGAGTCTATAAATATAATACTAGGGTTTTTCATTAGGATTTTCCCGCAAGAGAAGAACCCAAACGGCTCTTTTCAGGGCCACTTATTTGCCTCGAAAAGATATACTCTTTGACTATTGCCTCCCAAAGTATTTCTGTCTTTGTGTTGTATAAGAGTTTGTTTGATTGTTTATATTTTGTTTGTCCCTATAAATCTTTTTGACCCTATAAATCCATTTGACCCTATCCTTTGGAGGGTACAGAGTAGCGCGTATTGAGGTCAACTCAAAGACTGTTACTAAGTTCCCGCGCGATTGAGGTTATCCACCCATGTTAATCTCTTATATGACCCTATACATATTTCTGTGATTTTCTCTATATAAAGCCATATGACCCCAAGCCGTCCCTCATAACTACTTAGGATGCTATACTATAGGCCTAACTCTTTTCTAAGAGTTCATTGCACAGACAGAGCAGATATGATTTAATAGAAACAGGCTTATTCATTGAGTACAGATAGAGGACAAGGACCTACGGTAGTTTGCTTCCGAGTAGGTCTAAGGTTGGTGCATCATTTCGTACCATGATAGTTGTGTGTATATATATATATATATATATATATATATATATATATATATATATATATATATATATATATGCGATTGTAACAGTTCGTTTAGGTGACAAATCCTGTTGGAGGTTGCAAAAGAATACATATAAATTTTTGCGCACGAGTCCAAGTCATGTACAGGGACCTAGGATATGTGTGTATATATATATATATATATATATATATATATATATATATATATATATATATATATATATATATGCGTGAGTGTGTCTGAGTGTCTGTGTTGCCAACAGTTGGCAAAAGTTTGAGTTTAAAAAACGGATATTGGGTCGATGCGTGTACTGGGTCATTATAGCCACCTATGTTTCACCATCGATTTCTCTTCTTTTCTCCTTTATCAGTCGGAAAAAAATATTGTTAGAAATACTCCACAGGCCGAAAAGACAATAATGAACTCCATTTCCAACAAGTAAGCCCCAAATGTTTTAAAATGTTGCTTTCAAAGTTGTTGGGACTATATCTGGCTAGTGTGAAAATAAATACATTATGTTGAAGGCCCAGTTTTAGAGTCATTTCGGTTAAAACAGGTTTATATCTTTGTATAATCCTGCTCATAAAGAAATACAATGATGCTTGTTTGTTAATTATCGTGTCTTCCGTATAAATAAGCAGTAATATGAAATATTTTTCAGATTCACATATCGCAAAGTCCAAATAGCTCCCCCTTGCGGGTATAGTATAATGAAGATAGAGTAAAAATGTCGTCGTCTCCATTCCGATTCACAACGTGAACTTCATTATTTGTGGATTATGTCATGTTATTATGTCTGTTTCTCTTCTTTATTGAAGAGTGACGTTTTAATTTACAGAGTGGTGCTTTAATGTATTCTTCAGTGTATCTACCGACCATTATGTATATGTCGTATTTGTAAAAATGTGGACCACCGAACAAAGACAAAATCTGTTGATGTTGTTGATGTCTTCTGCCCGGCGGGGGCAGAAGGGTTTGTGTTTCATGTGTGTACAATCTTCATCTTTACAAAGTATGTTACCATTATAAAAGTGCCAAATGCATGCACGTATTACTCTGTACGCCCAATTTGCCTAGTTATATTTTAAATTTATGATTTTGGTCGTGGCTACATATCCGGTACATATCCTAGAATGTAAGAGGTGGACCCTGATATTTGTAATTGGTTAAAACATGCAATGTACACACAGTTTACTTCATCCTAGACAGCTTTTCGGTAGCGAATATCAGATTTAACATAGTCAGTCTCTAATTGTTTACAGCAGCTGACATATCAGAGGGAAAACATGTATGGAACCGATAGATGTCAGCAATTTAAATGATTAGCAATTCATGCAAGATTTGGCATACGAGACTTTACGGAATCAAAATAAAGATTTTTTACACAAAGAGTATTTGAAAGCCATTGTAAATACTGTATGCAACAGTTTTGAAAAGGAAAATTATCGATTTGAAGCTTACCTAGTATAGAATTATCATGCTATATTATTTTTCCCCAGTTCAATCAAAAAACAGTTCCATACACAACATATTACATGGTCCAAAAGAAAGTTGTTATGACTTAAACGCTCAAAAAGTGGCATTTTACGAGGTCACGTGCTATGGCAAGCTTGAACAAAGTGCGAGGTCACGTGATATGGCAAGCTCGAGAAAAGCGATACGATTAACAAATAACGTTCGCTCAGATTTAACCATTGCAAATAGAATTGACAGTTTTGAATATACTCACATCTGATAAATACATCAGTATTAATTCTTTATTGTGCCCGCAGGTTTAAATTATGTAAATGTATTCATACTAAACTGAGGCGTGGTATTTTGTATTTATGTATTTTGTTTATTTTGTTTGGCTGTCATTGTATCCTACGATAATTGAGCTTTGTTGTACCTCATTGTATCCTAGTATAATCCAACTTTGTTGTACCTCATTGTACCCTAGCATAATTGAACTTTGTTGTACTTCATTGTATCCTAGCATAATCGAACTTTGTTTTACCTTATTGTATCCTAGTATAATAGAACATTGCTGTATCCCATTGTATCCTAGTATAATCAAACTCTGTTGTACCTCATTTGTATCCTATCATAATCCTCATGGAGCATGAAGGACTCACGCTACTAATAGAGTTCCCATCGTAAACCTATGCAAACAACAAATGAAAAATTCAATAACTATAAATTTCTGAGTGCTCATGATCAAACCTATATTTATCAGTATAGAGGAAACCTGGATGACAGCTTGTGTGTAGAGAAAAGAATATGAGCTGCAGTATTTCTGGACCTGCATGTGTTTGAACCACGTGCTTTCAATTCCGCACCAAAGAGTCACGTGCTAATTTCAGTAATGAGTGTTCCAAACTCAAGACTGTTAAAGGACTGAAATTCCATCAATAAAACAATGTCTCTATTTTGTTTCACTTACAACCAGGATTAGCTCTCAAAAGATTCTTTATCCTACAAAATAACATTCATTATCAACCAATCCTGGCCATCCAAACCCATATATACTCTATTTTATGTTCACCAATTTCCAGTCTGGTTCCCATTTTTCCATACCATTAGTACTGTGTATCCTATATCCCCCTTGATTTTCTTGACAGACCTAGGAATAGTAATTCAATACATAAGTAAGCAACGTGCATAGTCCTGTTTGTCAAAGATTACATGAGTGAATATTAAATTATATTGCAAGGTTCATGTTCATCTGTAAAGCAATGGTGCATTTCAGGCAACATATAATTATTTTAGCTTTATTCAAGAAAGTCAGAAAAAAATATTAAAATGAAGCTGTCTAATAAGAGTCACTTTTTTACTATCACTATTTATCTCTCTTCAATTTAATTCTGAAATATATTACCAGTCTTGTATATTATGCAATTAATGAGAAAAAGCTCAAGGTGACCATCTATATGTGCATGTATTATTACAGAAAATGAGATTTAAATGACAGAAATTACCTTAAATTCCCCCCAGAACACGTAATTTAAAACTAAATTAAGGTAGGCACAAGTCGATTAAAATGCAAAATATGAAGTTTCAAACATTCACTGAAATAAATTAGTGGAATGCAAAGTCATGAGAGATCATCACCATTAAGCATGGCGGTAGAGACCTAAGTGATCATATCTGAAGGATAATGTTTCAAAACACAACTAGGAAATATCATATTGCTTACCATGATTAATCTATAAATGGTAAATTGTGCAAACTTTATATATGTGATTGCATATATATAAACCAATGTGCAAAACACTCCAGCTAACGTAGTCAAATCTACACACTATACACACTGTAACCCCTCCCTCTTCATGGTAACAGCTAATATATCTGAATATATGTTTTATATCCCACTGAAAGTCACACTGTGGTTTACAAAAGGTATTAATTTTGCTTGTTATAAACAAACAGAATCATATGATTGAATTTATAGTAAAGTTAATTGCACATGCATTTGTGGAGTCACTCTATTGCTGTAGATGTCTATAGGACTCACGGTGCTAATTCAGGTCCCATAGTAAACCTATGCAAACATGATAATATTAAAAATTCTATAACTTTAAATTTCTAAGTGTTCATTATCAAACCTATATTTATACATATTCAGATACTGCAAATTAAATATCTCATGGAAGGATAGATTTAAGAGAATAAAAATTAAGTTTTCGAATCTGGAGTACAATTAATACTTTGTATCTTGATTTACAAAATGTATGCAAGGCGCTTTTTCTGGACATAGTTTGATTTTAAATTACCAGGTCATATTTGTAATAGAAATTTTAATAGCGGTTGAAATATATTTTTAAAATTCTAACTCCTTTTGGAATAAATACCAATCAGTCTTCTAAGCATTTTTAAAGGTATTTTACTCAGTGTGGTATACCCAATTTAGTATGTATCTAACTTACGACATTATAACGTCAATTTTTGCAAACAAATCCTTTCTTCATAAGTATCTCTTCATTTGAGGAGCTGTTTGAAAAGGAATTATTTTTATACGGCTTTGTCGTGAAACAAACTTCATTTGTACTTCTCTTGCATTGAAATTATAGTAGTTTGTATGTTGTTGAGGAAAATCATTAAAAAGAAAACAATTGTAAAGACGGAAAAATTTAGGCTATCTAGAATCATTTTTCAGTTTTTTAATTATGAAGCAATGGATGTTAATGCAAGCGTTTGTAAAGATCCCACCGTTGTAATATCATTCTTCATAATCGTAAATATATTCTACTGTTTGAACTTCTGATGCATAGTTCATCTTTGTTAGACCTTGTATAATTTAAATTCTTTATAGCCAAGATAAAATAATAACACATTTAAAACGTATTTTTTCCATCTCATGCAAACAAATAATATCTCTCTTCTAGAAAAAAACCATCAAATAATTTCTAAAACCTGTTGAACAGAATTTGATTACATTCGATAGAAAGCATTATTGAATACATGGCTTTTCATTTTTGTACAAATATTACAAATCCACTATCAGATAAGGGGCAATTACAGAAAATGTACAAACCTTTAAAGAACATCAAAAGAAACACTCAATAGAATCTGATCTAATTAGATATACAAATTCTTTAATAAAGGTTGTTAAAGTTTAAATAATTTTGCCGATCTGCCATTATAAATGACAATCATTACTAAAGTTAGAAAACAATTAAGTGAATTCTTGCCGAAAACCACTCAACAAAGTTTGACCAAATTTTATCAGAATCATTCCTGTATAAAGGGCTCTCTAATTTACACAAATGCCACTGATCCACCATCAAATATGGCAGTGCTACTAAAGAGAAAAGCCTTAAAACGACTTATTCCTAAAGAAATGCTGCACAGAGTTGGACCAATTTTGGCACAAACTACTACCACATAACGAATAGTAAAATTTATACAAATGATGTTTGATCCATCATCAATTATAGCTGCCGTAACTAAAATAGAAAACTTTTTTGAATGACCTCTTCTAATACAATACCCAACAAAATCTGACAAAAGTTCCTTTGCATGAAAGGTGTTGAAATTTGTGAAGTGATCGTTCTGCCTTACCTGCTAACCATTACGATTTTGGCACAATCATGGTAATTTTATACATTGCATTATATCTTAAGTTCACCTGTGTATGGATTGCACTTTTAAGATACATTGATACAAATACAAGATCAACACTGAAACAGTTGTTTTCATGATATGTGCAATCAACTGTACTGAAAGAAATTTCTACATAAAGCATTCAACTAATCCAGATATATTGATCAAGTGCACTTTCATTTGGCTATTAGGTAGGTGTCGGTCTGTTGAGTAGTCTTGGACCAAGTTAATTTTATTGTTAGCATGTAAATTGAAATCATTGCAATTATCCTTTTTCTTATGCACATTTTGTTTTATATTCTTGCTGTTAATGTATAATTTAAATAATTGTATGTGTCAATATCAGAGCAAAACCTGTTATATATAAACTCGTGATTTATAATGAATAACCGTTGGTGTATTCAGTTTGGCGGATTGGTCAATTAATACCCGATGATTCCAGCCAGCCAAACTGTAAATTGGCACCAGTCCCAGACACAAAAGCTTTCAAAGTTCAATGTATGGCGTGATTTCAAAGGAACTGGACAAGCCCTGGGTACCAAACTCAAAACAGTTTATTAGTTCACCCAACCATAAACCAAAGTTTGCTTATGGTATGACCCTGCATTTTCACATATCCTTTGTCCACCAACATTTGGTTCTTACCGCTCTAGCGTTCGTGTTTTTGATCCAATTTTGATTATTGCTCTTGATATCATCAATATATTGGTCAAGTTCAAATATGAATGACACATATGTATATTATGGAGGTGATTTTGCATTTGTAAGATTCTTCCTACCATTCTAGAGCCCATATTTTTGTTATCCTATTTTGAACAAACTTGGAATATATGCTATATCGTCCAAATCTCAAGCGAATTCAATAACTAGCGATACTGACGAGATCTTGCATCCAACTGACAGAACTTGTTACCATTTATGTAGTATTGTAAGCACAACAATAAAAATTTGTAGTATCTATGGACGTAATGGATGACCTTGACCTTGCCCTATCTAATCATCATCACTTGTTTTCTTACCATCTTTGTCTGAGCAGTATTCATGATTTTTTAATTCCGTTTTATTAATACATTCCAGTAATGCGAGGAACAAATATGACCAAGTTATCAGTGTGTCCATTTCTCTTTATCTCAGGTTTATTGTAAGATGGTTGAACACTACTATACATGTTCACTGACATGTAATTTCATAACCTTTATTTAACTAGGTCATCTGTTAAATCAGTATATGCATCTATTTAAATTGAATCATGATGGCCTATCTACAAGATTACTTGGTGTAATTTATACACTCTCCACAGCATAAAGACATATATCGCTTATATGCTTCACAATTAACACAGGCCTTTTTCTTCTTAATTCATTTAGCCAAATCTATGTGTAGTCTTCCTTTGAGCATTGGAATTTATCTATGTGCAATTTTAATTATTCTATCAAACATTCATCTTGTGCATTCACTTATTTTCTGTCCAAGCATTTTGCGAAGAATTGTAAAAGAAAGCTTCTACTGCTGATTGCTTTTTGAGTTTGTTCATTATGTTAGTGTTTCCGGTTCTGTTACTGAAGGTAAGTTTCTTTAAATGTGTGCTCAATTCGTCTGATCGTTAAGACCAGTTGCACTTTTATGTAACTGAATTGCCTCGCTTCTCTAACTATGATATCCTTCTGATATTTTTCAATGTTGTTGATATAAATCATAAAAATCTTAATTGTAACCAGCATAGCTATATCTGATCACCGCCATCGCCGACCTAATGTTGAATAACCATAACTTTATGAGTTTATGGTTAGTGACTTCGACCTATTGGTAGCTGCACTTCATCAAATGTAATGAAACTATGAAGCTGATAAAAAAATGTGGGTGTGGGAAACTTAAGGAAATTAGACTTACAAGTATAATGTGGAACCCAAAATAACATTTTAAGCGCATGGGACCTTGACCTTTGACCTTTATGCTCGATAATAAATATGCAGATGCATCAACAATAACAAAATTTACAATATGGGATGTCGTGGTAGAGATATCAAATATCAGATCTGCATAAATGTTTTATACAACCAATTAGACTTCTTGAGAAGACTTCTGGTGAAACCCCATGCCAATGCTACTTTCCATTTAGTAGTAGCGTCATATTTGTAGTCAGATCCGAGCTATTTAAATTTAGGACCAACTAAACATCATAAGAAATATTTTGGTAAAAAGCCCATGTTGATGTGGTTTTACATTTAAGAGGAATAGCAATAACACGATTTCAGGTGACTGCCATGGTGGCCATACTGAATATATCAGATTGGCACCATTGCATGATAAAAAAAAAAAAAACCTTCAGGTGCAAGCCCAATGTTTATATAACTTTCCATCTAGCTGGAATAGCAATATGATTTTCAAGAAGTCTCCCGGTGAAAATCCCATCTTATTTGACTTCCATTCAGGAGGAGTAGCAATAAATAGACTATCAAAATGACTGCTGTGGTGTCCATATTAGACGTCAAATTGACACCATTTCCATTTGAAGTCTTTTAAGGAAAACCCATATATGTGAACCTCCCGCACGGGAGGGTTCTTCTCCAGGTAGATTATACTATGTGTGAGCAGAAAGGATTAAAGATGTCAATTGATTATGGTTGGGTTACTAACGATCTCAATCTGCATAACAAACTATATAATTAAGTTCTCTCTTAGCCAATACATGATCTTCTTCTGCGCTTAAAGGTTTCGAGATGGATAGTTCAATATCAAGTATGATCAACAGTAATTTGGACAGGATTATCTCCCAATGTTAAAATATCAAATTCCAAGAAACCGAAATATCATACTAAATTCAATGATAGATGAAAACGGGAATTTCAAATAGAAGTTCAAATGGACATGAATATGTGTTATGCTTTTCCTGTAAAGGTCTATTTAAAATCTGTTACGGTGGCAAGAACGACACCAAGCGTCATGAACAAATAATCCATCTCATAAATAATATTAACTGCGACAAAACTGTGACATCGCTGAAATCAATATTCACGGAATCTGCATCAAATGTGGATAATGTTAATGTGCCAAGACAATACTTGCCAGTTGTATAGCCGAACATAATCTCCCATTTCTGGAAGCAGATAATTTTTTTAGTCTATGTCAAAATAATGTCATCCTACTAATAAATTGCACAGATGTTTTCATACAAATGGACGAAAACTATTCACATAGTGACCATTTTATTGTTCATAAGAAGTCATAATCTTAATTGTATAACGATAATAATAAGAAGAAGAACAAAAACAACAACAATAGTTTATTATATAAACTCAGTGTCACGAGAGACCACTTGCTAAGTCCGAACACAATATTTAGGAAAAATACTTTTGACACCAGCGTAAACGACAGCATTGGAAAAACTAATATAAACACAGCTGATCTTGATTTAAGCCTTTGTAAACTTAAATGTAAACAATATTAGAGTGCATGTCAGTAATTGCCACCGTATTCCATAATGCCTCGGATGAATGAGGTCTTTTATCTTCGTCTATAATACTAGTGATTTTCGTTTTCTGGATTTGATTGTCATTTTTAATGAGTGGCGATAATGATGATAATGATGACAACAAGGGTTTATGCATATTAGTCTTAAAGTTACAAAGCGTGTGCTGGTATAAAGTACGAGTTATTGACTCGTGTGAATAATCTTGCTGACATCAAAGCAGCATTAGACCCAGGCAGTACCAAACTTGTGCAGTTCGGACAGGCTGTGAGCAATCTGAATGAACCCACAAGCAGGAAACAATTTAAGTTTCTCGGTGGACTCATTAAAGTTGTACTAACGTTAATACATTCCAATGCAAACACCCAAAGTATATTTTCGACTCAGAGGAAACCTGGATTGAGTGACAATACATCGTCTCCTAAATGCTAAAAATGTTTGTGGTTCATATAAGCAGTGTGAATGGCATAAAGTTATTGTGAAAGGACTAATTTTATGAGCTAATGTGCATATTTTAACATGAAAAATATGTTAATTTTCTTCAATAGTTGTAATGTTTGTCCATTTGCTTGCTAAAAATCGGTTCTTTGAAAATCCTACCCATTTTCACCAAAGTTTGAAAATCTCATCTGTCATTTCATTCTGTCACATATATGAAAACCCCATGCTAATACGATCATCCACTTAGAAGGAGTAACGACAGCAAGATAACATTTTCGTAGTGGATGTGGCGTTGGCCATATTCGACGTCCAAGTGGAACCATTTTCATTTAGTCCTAACTAGGCATCATAATAAGTCTTTGGATTAAAACACATAAATACGAGTTTGTATTCATGAGAAATAGCGACAAGATTTTCAAGATGGCTGTCATAGCGGCCATATTTAATGATAGATGAACAAAATATCATCTCAGAAGCAAATAGATAGAATACGCAGTGTGTCGATAAAACCCCAACTTCTGCTGAAAACCAGCGGAAGAGATAAGATTTCCAGAATGACTGCTTTGGTGACCATATTGAATGTGCCAATGGAATCATTTTCATTTAGGGTCAACTGGATAAAGCCATGCTGATATGACTTTCTTTTCATGAGGAGGTGCGATGTCACGATTTTCGAAATAGCTGCTATTGTGGCCATATTGAACATTAGATCAGCACCATTGTCATTTATGACCAACTTGGACATCATAAGAAGTCTTTCAGTGAATACTAGATGTTGATATGATCATCCATTCTGGAGGAGAAGCTAAAATAAGATTTTGAAGTGAACTGATGAGGTGGCAAACTGTACGTCTGAGCAGTACCATTTTAAATTAGGACCATCTACACCTTGTGAATTTGTGTGTGAAGTTTCATATAAAACCTCAAAGTAGTTCAGGAGAAGTAGCGACAACAAAATTGTGCTAACGAACAGAGGGGCATCGGATGATGGACAACAGGTTATTCCATGCGTTCTTCTTCTGGTCTATCACTAGTATTGCTAGAAAGTGGAAAAATGGCATTGAAAACAAGAGCTAAATAGCAATATGGTGGTGTGATTTTATTATTACTGCCAGGGGAAAGAAGCAATTCAAAGTGTTGAATAAGATTTATAAGATTAGTGAGACAATAAGTACATTTAAAAAAGAATAAATTTATATGCAAAAAATTAGAAAACAATGTGACATAGCAATAGGATTATCACAATATAAACGTGACAATGAATAATAATTGATGCAATCAATATGATTCCATTTTGAGCATTCAGACGTTTTCAGCTATGAATCCCAACAAGAATTTCAAAACGGCCTAATATCGTCTACTCGGCTTACATATCTTTATACATGAATATTTCATTAAGCATTATTATGCAGTACTGTAAGAGCACTACTCCTGTAAACTATCTCGAATGCTGTTCCTAGTGTTGCTTTAGCCTATTAATATGGGTAGATCTTGCTCATTATGGAATTCATCCAAGATCTTCAAAATACTAGCTCATATTCCTTATGTAATAACAATAGGACCAGAGTTATAACTCCCAAATAGATAGAAAGCTCCGCCAATCTGAGGCAAGATCTCTTCTTTAGTATGTATGGATCTTGCTCATTACTGAAAATCATCCAAGAGCTTGTGGATATAAAAATATATTCAAACTTTGATTAAAATCTATTATGAAATATTACTTCAAGAGTGGTAATAAGGTCAATTAATCTGATGCAACATTACATCATCAATATGCTTGCATCTTGCTCATTATTATAATTGTCCAAGATCTTAATGATATTACAGTATATTCCAAAACTGATCAAAACCAGATCATATATATGCCTTGCACAGAGATAACGAATGTTGCCAATCAGATGCAAGATTATCTAATCAATATGTATGAATGTGTCTCATTATCAAACTGCATTAGAGATTCTGATCATAGGACGGATGATCACAGTTATATGGCAGACTCAGGTCCATACCATAAGCTAACTTGACCTTACAGCCATGTGAGCAAAAAACTTCATGCTAGATGCTTGACATCCTTCCTCTCTAATAGTTAATATTACCATTGTGTTCTTAGGAAGACTGAAAGTGAATTTTGTATTTCATCCATGCATTTTTTGAATGTGGTTAGACATGTGTTGAGATAAAAAGATACAGGTTTTTCGTGGCTTGGAAACCATTTAATTGATTCACCTTTGCAAATATTTTAAACAGAAAAATCTCCGACTGAAAACTTCACACCAATGACCAGATGACACTACAATATCAGCAAAGTTCAAGACTTATTCCTTTAAACAGAAAACCATAAAACAAACTTGTCTCGCTAAATACATATTAAGCAGAATTAATCTTCTAGTAAATCCTGACTTCAAATGCAAGAGGAATGAAATGGATTCATAATGTCATTTTTTTTATATTGTAAGTAGCTGAGAATCGTTCACTTGGTAAATTTGTTTTAAATACATTTCATCTGTGTTTTAATAATTTGAAAAGTTTTGGATATCTCATGACCTTCACTTTTGATCTTACCTCACACACAAATATTTAACGAGTTTCTGTCTTGTAACATGATCATAAGCATTTGATTTCACAAAAAGCAGGTACAAACTGACAGTCAAACCTGTCACTAGCGGCCACTCATGAGAAAATGCAAAACTGGCCATTATAAACAGGTGACCACAGTACACCGGTTCACGTTTAAATATTTTTAAAACAAAGATCATCGTCGACCTCAAAATATCCGATTGTAGTATGTTTGCGCTATAAAAACAGTATGTACATACGTCACTTACTCAACTCGCCGAGATCTGACGTCAGTATGAGAACACTGTGATGAAAGGAAAACAAAAAGCCGTATATGGCTACTCGTTGTGACCCAAGATCTGACGTCAGCATGAGAACACTGTGATGAAAGGAAAACAAAGCCGTATATGGCTACTAGTTGCGACCCAAGATCTGAGGTCAGTATGAGAACACCGTAATAAAAGGAAAACAAAACGCCGTATATGGCTACTCGTTGTGACCCAAGATCTGACGTCAATATGAAAACACTGTGATGAAAGGAAAACAAAAAGCCATATATGGCCACTCGCTGTCACCCAAGATCTGAACACTTCACCTGACTTTATATACATGTTTTGAATGTTAAATGAAGCCTGGCACCAAAGAAATGGGAGATATATCGTACATCTTCTTTAAGACAAATCTATTTCTTCGGTGATAGTTTTAATTCACTGGCAAATAGATGAAGATATCTAACTATACCTGTCACTAAAGAGGACTTTTATTTATGCTACGATAACACAACTGTTTTTCATACCATCCAACAAACAAATTCTGTCCGCCGTTAACACTGATGATAAAAAGTACCTCGCCTTCGAATTTGGCATCTTGACATTTTTAAGTTACACAATCAATGTGACAGCAGTTACAAGTACAGGCGAGATAAGAAATATTTGTACATCCATTCAGGTGATCATTTTATCCAAACAATGCCTTCATCACGAAGCAATAAAACAGTTCGCATAGACTGAACGTTCAGTATAGATTCGCTCTAGTAATCACTTAAGGCAGAGAGATACCACTCTTTGTTAGGAAACAACTGGCCGTTGAACGCCGAAGGCAGGTGATTGAGACATACATGGCATTTATAAGGATATTTGCTGTGGAAAATTAGAATAGTCATTGTGAACAGGTGACCGCTGAGTATTGGTGGCTGACAGGACAGGTTTGTCAGTATGTCTAGGAAAAAGGTCAAGAAATTGAAATTAATTAATGAAGTATTCAAGTTAAATTATATAACAATGTCAAGATATTATTTTCATTGACTTTTTCCAATGCTTTCAGATGTAAAATATAATTGGTGACTACAAAAATGTTAAATACCAAATTTCTAATTGGAAACAAAACTATATTCAAAGAACATGCATCTCTACTTCAAGTCAGAGAGGATATAAAGAAGATTAATTTTAAAATATTTAGTAGTAATTACACGACTGACACAGTAAATATCAGGCATACATGGAAGGACTGACGCTCTACTGGATCAAAATAAATTTCATGAAATCAAGATAAGACCATTTCTTCCTTTTAACTGCTGAGTGTTAAAACAATCTTTGATATTCTTCGTTGATAGCAAGATTTGTAAATTAACTTCTGTGGTGGGCATATTGGCAATCAGATTGGAACCAATTTCATTTAAGACCAAGCAGATACATACAAATATTTTTGACACTTTAGGTTACAGATAAATGGTAGGCTGTACTTTAAATAACAGATTATATGTTCCAAGATAAGTTACGTGTCCTCTGATCATTCCTGTTATATAAAATATTATATGCAATTGCAGAACAACGTTTTCCCTTTTCAGGCGCCTCCCACTCTTATTGCGAGTGTGGGGAACTGTGAAAAACATTCCTCACGAACCTTTTTCAGATATATTTGTCTCCCCTGTCTACTCCATTGTCCATGTTATTTTATGCCAATACTTTTTGCTGTTAATGGGCAACGAAATAAAAATCTTATGGCTTAAAATAAAGAAATACTAGTCTCACTCAAAACATAAAATGGTTGGATCCTAAGCCATAACAATTATTAATCTTTTTGAAATTAATCCTATTTTAGTGAGTAAATGGAAGTAAAAGATCAATGATGACTGATTTCAATGATTTCAAATCATGTGTGTGTCAAGTACTAACTTCCCCACTCTTTCACCTGAAATGAAACTGCTTCAATGGCTATGGAAATGCCTGAATTAGAGAAAAGGTAATGTAATATGGTGATTATTTGTCTTTCAGAACCAATAACAAAGCATGTAATCATGTACGGTTTATGACACAAACAACAAGCGGACTATTCGTAATTAATGTACCTCTACAATAAACAATCTATTTGCAATGGTTGCCCCACAGGTCAGGATGAAATTAAGTTTCACATATCAACTTAAGTTTTCTTTGTTTGGTTTGTGATATATTTACATATCAGTAGACATAACACGATTTTCAGTATGGCCGTTGTGGTGTCTATATTGGATATCAAATCGGCACCAATGTCATTTCGAACCAATCAGACATCATAAGACGTCTTTTACTAGAATCCCCATATTGATATAACAGACGGAGCTGCAATAACTTGATTTTCAATATGGCTGCTATGGTGGCAATATTTGAGGTCTGAGAGGCACCATTCTGAATCAGGACCAACTATACCAAAGAATGAACATGTGCATGTAGTTTCATGGCAATCCTCCAAGTTGTTTAAGAGGAGTAGAAATAACAACTTGTACTAATGGATGGACTGACAAGAGAGTATTGCATAAGCTCCTCTGGTCTGTGACCAGTAGAGCTGACAACTATAAAGTAACTGCATGCAATATGCAAGGTTGATACATGTATATTATTTAAATATGACATTAATAGAATTCAATCTCCTAACATTCCAAATGTACCATAAACAATAGTCTAACATACCAAGAATGCTGATCAGATAATGGCCTCTAGAGTAGTAGCAAGCTCTGTCAAACAAATGCAATATTAAGTCTTAAGCTATTCAGTATCCTGGGAGTGGATGGTAAATGGGTCAGTGAGTTGGAGGGATAAAACGTGACTGCCTTCTGATGTGAGAACTCCAAAGCCTAAACAGGGCAATTCGGACACACTGCTGCACACTTACAGGCATCCAAGCTAAAATTATAGAGCTTTGCAATGACCTGGATGAGCTTAGAAAATGTTTGTATGAAATGCAAAGTGAAGAGGAGAACAAGCAGTTACAAGTCTAGATTGCAAACAGGAAGGCTTAACTCAGCTGGCTACAACAGGTCCCTTGGCGTTTTACACCCCATCCAATATCCAGGAGACATTCTTAAAAATGGTCAATGAAGACAGCACAATTGCCTAACATATGAATCCTCTTCCACAAACATGTTGTCATTACAGCTTTGATTCTCTAGGTACGAGCATGCGAGTGATCACCTAAATGGAGTTTCAATGGCACAAAATGACATCAGTGATCAATATGTCATTCCTAGTAATTACTCATTCAGCTCAAAGGCAAAGACAAGATGTGGCCGGCTAATGAACATGAATCGTTCGCAGTGTCTATCAATGAGAGTATTACTGGAGATCACACAAAAAGTGTATGACAGCAGCAAGGAATGCAAACTACTGTTGTAAGAGTGTCTGCATGTCACTGGGATTGATATGTATCAAACTTAGACGGGGGTGGAATGAGGATAAAAGTCAATTGGCATCGATTATTGGGGCCATCCAGAGCACCCTAAGTCCTCCTATGACTGACTAGGATTATTGAGATTTAACTTGTGGAACAGCTGAGAGCACTACCACAAGGGCCTCTCATGTGCAATTGCTTCTATAATTCTGACATGGTATTCAACATAACACTTTCACCAATAATGTTTCTTATAAATTGTGAAAAGCTATCTATCAGCCATCTCAACAACGGAAAAAGGAGAGTTAGATTAAAAAAGACATGCCCTGCCATATCATCATTGAAATCAAAAGATATTAAGGAAACTTATATTTCCTTGGCCATCATCACCGAATTGCCAGTACAATGCAGTGAATGATTAAGGATGCACGGGGAAAAACCGAACCACAACTCAGTAGTAATTAAACTTCCACATTACGCTGCTCATCAAGGAATTATAGTATACCGCTTAAACCAAAGACTGGCCATCCCCAGGACTTCCACCTGGAAACAGTTTCTGAGGTTGAAAACACTCTACATGCAGCAGATGAACAACAGAATTGTCTTAACAAAAAGCACCGGCACACAGTCATTGTGGTGAAGGGCATCGATTGGTACATTGACTGTTGCAGCAATAGGGGTTGGCATGGCAGGAATTGGCTTGTTGTTATCTCATCGCCACCTCACTGCAATGGCCTGAAAATTGCATCGCTTGGCTGCAGCTTGCTGACAATAGTCGGAGTCCTCTTTGGCTGGCGGCTGACCACAAAGACCAAAAAAAACATGACAACATTCATTTTTGGCCAAAGTCAGGCTCACCATAATCCTAAAGTATTTGCCCAAGGCGAGGCCTGTGAACACATGATGTCCGATGAAGAATTTAAGTTTATACTCAGCGAGTATGACAATTACGTGGTGGCCAAGATGAAAGATAGTCATCCGGACATAAAGAAAGGATGCAAGAAACAAACTAATTGTTCACAAAAGGGCCAAGTTGCAAAACATGGCTATGGCTGTCAATGCATCAAAGGCAATGTGGTGTCTGCCAAAAATTGCATGTTAAGCTGGTGTGTCGGTTTCTTCTGAGCAACATCCTTCTGACTTTTGGTTTATCCCCCCACAGTACACGATGCTCCCTAGTAGGTGGACCCAAAAAAAGATGCCAAAATGGTCTATTTGTACATTTTGCGCTCTTCAGCTCTTTTAAAAGTAAGACTAATGTCTCATGCACTGTTACTCTGATCTGAAAGGTCTACATGTCTGCAGCAGAAGGATGTGAACTCCCAATGCCACTGTTAAAATTTTTAACCTGTCTGGCTGGCTTTTTTGTGTGAATGCCGGGACTGAACAAGACCAATGCTGGCACACAAAAGTTGACAGGATGCCAGACATATGAAGACATCCAGAAAAAATCACCTGGTGCACATTATAACCAATGGGCATACCATATTACATCTAAATAAACACCAACATGGCAGGGATGTGTATTTACTAGGTATTTCTTTCTTTGTCAAGTTGGAATCTCTTCCTTTTTGGTATGGGATCTTGGCATTTTGGCCGGTTTGGCCCTGCTCTAATTGCAACTTCATACGTGATCTCATTACCCTGTGCATGATCTGTGTTATCTGCAATGGGTCAGTCACACCATATCAGACCTACGTTTGTAATCCATGTTTATGTAAACTTCTGATGAAAAATATTACCGATATTTACCAATATTTTTATAAGTAAAAACACTGGTAAAGGTCGGTAATACGAGTACTTACCAATGTTTGTCAGTGCCTATCAAAAACGCTAATCATATGTAAGTAATGTTATTAGTGCTTCACACTTAGGATGCCGATAAATCGTACACTTCAGGGCATGGAATCGTGGTTCCCCAATATAGGCTGCTAGCTGGGTGAGAGTAGGTCAGAAAAATTGAAAAAGAAACTTACCAGTGCCAGAGAAAAAGCCATCGGATGTACTGGCCACTCTAACCAAGCAGAAAAACCCACTGAAGAACAGGTTGCTACCATTAGGTGCCTAAAGGAAGTGGACCAGTGGGCGGGCAGGCAGGTGTGAGGGTCCATGAACTGAAAACGAAGGACAATAAAGAGATCAAAACTCTCTTAGCAAAAGTGATGCTGGTGTCCCCCTTAGATTCCACTGCATAGTTGGTAATACAAATGCGACATCGCTGCTACTACCCATCGTGAGTTAGACCTGAAGCTCCTTTGAATTGCTATATCAGTCATTCTTGTAGCTACACTATGGTATTCCTTCCACAATTAAACGATGAAACATCGCAGCAAAAGCTCATGGGGAAAATGCACGCTTAATTTCAGCTGGGGAAAAATCAAAGATGAAACAGTTGTTGTCGTGAGGATTGCTGCCAACACCTGATTCAAGTCACAGTGAACTCCTCAGGACTTACACAGTACTGAGGCATGTTCCAATCTGTGGAGAGCTCGAACTGCTAAGGTTTTGTTGGGAACAATCCAAGTCGTGGCGAGCTCACAGAACTAGCAATTGGCATGGCCCGACTTGTGTTACAATTAGCTCCCTGCTTCTTAAATAACGTTGTTAATCGACATTGTTTCAAATCGAAAAAGTCATCTAACTTTAAGTCAGTTCATGTCGAAAAAAGCTTGCAGCCCCTTGCATCCTGCTGAGCCAGAGATCCAAATATTTTCAAGTGTAAATAAAACTCAACATACAGGTCCCAATCAATTCAAGTCCCAGCCCCTTGTTTCCTACGAAACATATATTTCACTCCTTCTAACAGATTATGGCCATGGCAGTATCAGCTATTTTTTAGATAAACGTATACATTCTAACATTTATTTTTAAAAAAATTATGGCGTTAAAGCAGGGTAGCTTGAAATCTGCCACAATGACAACACATAATTCTATCTGAGAGTCAAAATAATCCCTTCTTTTGACCTGTTAAAAATATCTTCCCCCATCCACTACTGTAAGGCAGATGAGAAATAGCCCCCATAAATGAATTTCAGCAACAACAACCATGAGTATAATTGTTTCACAGCCTCCTAAATTTTACTAAAATGAGGCAGCTAGGGAGTAATTGTTCATGTTTCTTTCACTAGCTTTGAAACTGACAGGATTAACAACGTTGTTTCAGACGATCAGAGAGGTTAACTGACTGGGTATGCCAGTATGAAACTCAGATAGTTGTTGGAAATTTAAATACAATCTAGTGTCCTATATTAATAGTATTCATCAGCGGATTGTCTGAGACTTTAGTGCCACAGTTTTATTCAGAAAGAATGCTTAAATAATTGCAATTTAAATTTGTCTGCTATACAATCAAATAAAATCATACAATATTAACATTGGTTTGGTCCTTAATGTTCCATTCCACAGTTTGGGATCACCGCTGAAAGTGGAGAAGGCACAGGACAAGGTTGTTTGATAAACAAAGCTACTTCTGTCACATTGTAGAGAAGATTAATATGCACTAAAAAAAAGTCCACAAGCTGAATAAAACTGACTGGAAGACATATGCTCATACTCAAAGAGATATTTAATCTTGACCATTATTAGGAAATCAGTGTGCTGCCTTAAGCCGACAGCTAATAAACATGACTTGTTCTGTGTGCTCTGAATATGGGCTTGAAATAGCACAAAGTATACTAACTTCGTGTTCCTTAGAAATATAGAAATACATTTTGACACTGCAGTTATTACAGTACTTTTTTCTGACTATAAATTTGACATTTTAAATACAGTATTTAACAAAACAATTACAAGGTCATTGGCTAATTTTGCTTATAATTTACGTATGAAATTTGTAAATTGAACACAGCCATGCAGAGCTTGCAATCATTAATCAAAAGTAAAACCTAAAGTCCCATTCTAAACAGTTGACATTCGTCAGAAGTGCGTAATGAGAGATTATATTGTTGACTTGGAAAGAATGCATTTGAAAAGATCACAGGTATAATCTGATTCAGCAAAGTCAACATTATGTTCAACTAAATTCTGTAAAGTACACTTAGACTTTAATGACTCCAATAAAGTTTTAGAAACTGCAGTTCAAAACCCCCATGGAGGTCAATGGCTGCGTCCTATATGTTCAACCTGGCTTAATATTGCTAGGATATTTTTAGTTTCTTTATTTTTGTATAGTAGCATCATCTTTCCCACCTTAAGCAAGTCTAAAAGAGACGCACCATAACATCTAATAATGTTACCTATTACCTTCCTTGCCTCTTCTCCATGTATAACTAAGACACAGAATATTCCTATCTACATCTGTGTCGACTGCTTTGAACTTTTAAGAGGCTATTTGTCCCTTTTTACGTTACGTGGAGAAAGGTATATCTAAGCACAGACTTTGAAGAAACATATATCTAAGCACAGACGAGCCTTCAAGCGCATAAGCTCTTTTATTTTTGACCAAATTTAATCAAAACATAAATTTCAGTTGTAAAGAAACTGCGTAAATGATCTCTTTAAAACTTTCAAATTAGGGACCAATACTTGTGCTTATTTAAATGATATCAACTTTGTCTTAAAATGCAGCACAAGGACTACACATTTCCAATCCACTCCTTTACTTTCACTTCCACTACATCTCACAAGATTTTACAGGTATATATTATCGCGCTGGGACACTGGAATGTCCACGGAAGTTTCCAGTCCCTGTATGTATAACTTTCTGACAAAGCTTTCCCTCGAAAACAGCAAAGAGTAATTGAGTATATCACTTTGACACCTAAGTTTGACTCAATAAACACAACAGAATACCTATCAGCTAAAATAATTATCAATTTGATTATCTAAAATCAAGCCGATTTTAATTCACTTCTCAAAATCTATCTAAATTCATTGTGTTACATGCATGTACAGACCTAGGGCCTCTACACCAGCCTTAACTCTGTGTACTTTTTGTATATTCAATGGTGTGATTGAGCAACAATACACAACCCCCTCTGGATTTTAAAGTGTACTTTTGTAAACTCAGAAATTGCTCAGACACAAGAACGGTCTTCATTGTGTTGGAAAACTCGTGAAGGATACATATAAAATAGAAGTGACTCTATATAGTGATATTTAGTTTCCGTTACGGAAACAAAAACTTTTCTGACTTATAAGTGAAAAATAATGGACTTTTGGGGACTTATAAGTCACTTATAAGTTACGTATACTTTGCATATGTAAACTGGTTCAGTTTTTGCATTCAAAATTTGCTAGTTAATTTGGGAATATTTATGGCATGAAATATCTGTACATGAGCAGCAACTGGTCACACAACCTGAAGATAACCGCCACAAGCGACGGAAATGGGGCTATCGTGTTGGTGAGTAAAATATTGTGTTGAGTTTTGTCTGTGTACAGGCTGCAGATGGGCAGACATATCAAATAGTTGCAGCGCAGTTTGGACCACAGGATTTAACGCATCAGATGGATGACCTTATAATCTTGCACCTAATAATCACTGAGTTGATAAATTTTTTGACAGGTTTCACATCTGACCTAAGACCAAACTGTATACTATATAACACATACCACACCAATCATACACCAAATAAAGGCATTAAAAGTTCTTGTAACAATACGTAAGATATACAAGTGGGTTTTTTTTTAAGTAGCCAGTATAATCAGTGAGGAAAACCAGGAAAATTATTTTTCTTTAACAATCTAACCCTATGCAAAATACAGAACTGTAGAGCACCACCTATATAGCACACCCATATGGTACTAATTGGTAAGTATGAATGGCACTTGTGTAAACTTCGCTCAGCCAAAATGGAAACAACTATCCTTTCAAGATAGGGGCCACGATTTCCTTGTCCACGGACCAGTAACCTTGGAAAAGTTGCTCTTCCATAAGAACAAATTTCTGACTGGGACAATACAGACAATGGATTTCTGCACACCTTGTGCCATATTGCATTTAAAGTGATGCTAGTAATTAAGAAACAGTCGGTGTTTGCATTTGAACAATACAATTATTATCATCACTTTATAATTATAAGAAGTAGCTGTCAAATGAGGTTATCTTTTCCATTTTAGATATAATGAGTTTACTTAATTATTTTCGCAAAGATGGTCATAAGAAAAATTGAGTAAAGCAAATTCACTTAAAAGTAGAGGAATAAAACGTAAGGCTGCTACTTAGCTTTAGGTAACTGTTTCATAAACAAGACATGAGTAAACCTATCTCAAACTGACATGTGTTGGATATTCAACCAGATTATTTGTCATCTGAATCAGAATTTCAGGGTTAATCAACCACGTCTCATGACAGATTTAAACATCATAAAGCCTGTCAGCACAGTATATGCATGACACTTTCCAGCAAGAAAATTCCTTAAATTGGAGTTGCTAATACACCATTAGGAAAGCCATTTTAAAATTAAATGAGACTAAAATGCAAAACAAACTAAAATGATAGCTCTCTTTAGCACAGCATACACCTTTGCCCAATATGGAAAATCATTTTCTGACAGGGAAATGCTTTATGTGTTCCAGGAGAAGAACTATAATAAACCTGGACCTAATTATACGAACAGATTCGGGTGAGAGACTTTGCTCTCTCAATGGTAAAGACTTGTGAGAAGAAGGGAGAGTCTCAATTTCAGTAAATTCGCTTTTAATCTTGCTGATAGAAGTATGGATGCTACAGTATCAAAGAAAGAAATAGTAGGTGAAGCAGTGTCCATTTTCAGTCTGAAATAAATAGGTATCTAAAATAATTCAAGTTTATATATATATATATATATATATATATATATATATATATATATATATATATATATATATACATACATACATACATACATACATACATACATACATACATACATACATACATAAGAGATAGATAAATAGAAACTATTTATATGGGTCCTACACATGAAATTAAAAAATAATTAAAGTTAGAAATAGAGAAAAAAAACATCACCTTTTCCATAAAAATAATACTATTAACATTTTATTTACTTTGCAGGGAGAAATTATTATGTCAGTTGTCTTGAATTTGTATCATTATTTAGGGCAAATGCGATATTACTTAATAATAATCATTATTTTTATAAACAAGCACTAGAAATATGTAGTTTTATTTATTGAAATATCACTGGTGTAAGGGAGATAAAACTCAATAAAATATCTGCATATTATGACCCTTGGCTATATTTTCAATGTAATATATATTAGTTCTTGGAAAAGTGAATCAACCTGCATACGATTAAACTATCCAAACAGAAATCATTTCGAAAATGAGATCATAGATTCAGGTTTGTATAAATGGCAAACAGTCTGATGGTAGATTTGATTTAATTTTGTTTTCGGAGAAGAGCAAGCTGTCACATATCAGATATTTATGTTCACCAGAATGCTACTATACGGAATGCAGACTTCCGTCGGCATGCAAATATGACCCCATGTTAACCTGGATTCCTGTGATGGGACCCAAAGTCTCATGAAAAGTGTGGGCTTGTATGGTGGAAATTAGCAATGTGTAACAAATGCAGTTACTGTTCAGATATGGTTAGTCTGTATGACGACATTAAAAACGATACAGATAGAATGCAGCAAGATTTGTGTGTGTGTGTGTGTGTGTGTGTGTGTGTGTGATTTGGATTTTTAACGTAGATTTAACAATTTTTCAGTCATATCGCTACGATGTCTGCAGTATGGCAGTTTATAGAAATGTCTAGCACAGGGGCATCATGCAGACATTTAACAACATGTCCCACGAGGCAACTGCTAGTACTGTTTTTCTAAGTAATTTGGTATGACTCGGCCGGAATTCGAACCTGCCACCTCCCGCATCCGAGGCGGACGCTCTAACTTATTAAGCCACCGGAGCGGTTAGCAAAAGTTGTGAATAGACAGTTTTAAATGGACTTCCACATGTCCATAGGAAATGCTGGCTTCAAGAAATTCCTTGTTTGACAGCATTCATGCTCATTCAATAAAGGGGATGCACAACAACATATCTTCTTAAGCTGTATGAGACTTATCTTTATAAACTGTATGAAGAATTTCAACTGAAAAAAAACAACAAAACGTGTTATTACTGCATAAAAAGTAGAGTGGAAGACCATATCTTTAACAAATTGCCTATGATTACTAATGTCAGCATTCCCTATTTGATACAAAGTGGTTTACAACAACTAAAGCACATTCCTTGAACCCTTCAATGTTCTTGGCGCATGCTTTAATGGAACTAGATGGTTACTATTTAAACATGATTTATTATGACGTACATACATACATACATGTACATGTGATATGTCAAAATCATCCACGTGTGATACTGTATAAATAGCTTATTTTGATGCGTGTATGATAATCTATGACTCCGCTGATACTATGCCATCAGGCAATGCAACTCTCTGTGTTCCGTAGCCAGCCTTATCAAAGTCCTCAATCCCCCATCAATGCCAGCATGTCTTTTTTTCTGAGATTTTAATGCATTTTCTCATTAATGAAAAATGTCCATTTTGTGTACTAAATCAAACTATTACTATAGTTTATAAATGGAACCTAAATTTACATGTTTCTATGGATACGCTGCAAGGTCATCGTTCCCCATATATTTCAATTTGCCAACTGTTTATCCATTTACCTCAATGCTAACCTTTTTTAAAACAAATATACCTTCTGCCCTACATCAGCATTCATATCACACACTGTCATAGAGCATCCTTAGATTGAGAATTAACAACCATGTATTCCACAGCAAGAGAGATAACTCTGGCAGATCTAGAGAGGGATAACAGTTATTCTTTCACATGAGATACATGTTCACTACCTGTGGAGGATATGGTGCTTGTGTCAAGAAACCGGATTCAATCTACATTTGCACTCAGAATCAGATGTTCTGCTGACTTTGGTATATCTCAGTTCTAAACATGAATCTGTTTCCATTAAACACAGAAGGGGAGGGGGGGCCTAGGGTTCCTTTAAGAACAAAATAACTTATTATATCCATTGTATTAGATGAATAAAGTTGACTACCTTCAAAAATTCCTGTGAAAGAAGAAACCAAAATGCTTCAAGAAAAAGAGATTCTATTCAGACCCCAACCCAACCGCACCCACTCGGAAATTAAATGTTCGGTCCCCGATCAAAGTTACAAATAAAGGTCAACCGACATTCTGGTCTCAGAGCCGAAACGCACCCTATTTAGTTTTGCAGGTTGTTTCACAATTCATGTACATTTGTCCATTGGTGTCACATCATAGTCTTAAAAGACCCAATAATAAGATAGAAACATTTTGAAACTTAATAAGCTTGTCGAACATTTGTATCCGATCAGTAGCCCGCTTTTCATTATAGCCATATTTTATTATTTTATTTTTACTGCCTGGATGCAAACCACCTGACAATGTCATTGTTTATTAGCAATGCCTTAACATTAAATTTACGCATCAGTGCGCGCGGCAATTTAGACTGGTCCATTGTAATACTTATAAATTTTTTATTAGGGTTCGGTTTAGTACAAGTATCCGGCAGCCGCTGTCCTCCTTGAGAACCAGGCCACCACAGAATCTGTCCCCCTACAGAACTAATATGAACACGGGGAAAAGCTACGACGTGATTCGATTGCCACAACG
Organism: Megalonaias nervosa; assembly: GCA_016617855.1. NCBI lineage: Eukaryota > Metazoa > Mollusca > Bivalvia > Unionida > Unionidae > Megalonaias > Megalonaias nervosa. The sequence goes on along the minus strand of JAECUM010001592.1, from coordinate 69,571 downwards.
CAGCGACTCGGCTTCCGCAGTGGCAGTGACTGAAACACGGACAACTTTTCAACTGATAAATTCGACGGGTCGGGGTAATTGTATCCAACCAGTAAACAAAACTTAAACCAGTGCAAGCAATAACTCTCCTTGTCTCATTAGAAAGAGTCACACATGCAATAATTCTTAAGTGCTAGAATATTGCTTTATTTCCTCCTGCTCATAGTGCGATAAATAGGGTTACAAAATGCCTCTGACTAATAATTATTTTGTTGGTTACCGTGTGTTCCATGAAATCTTAAAAATTATGCATAAACTTCTATATATGCTCAACTAAGTCACACGAAACATTAGACAGTGAATACTTATTACTATGTGATTTCACTCGCAATACAAATTTTCATTTGGCAGATACATTAACTCCTAAGTTTTAAAACCAAACTATCTCCTAAAGTATGGCCCATTCTCATTTGTGCCCATAAATTCAAAATGCATTAATAATAATTATACTTGTCTTTCAAACCGCGTGACCATTTGCCTACACTTCTGACATTTTCCAACAAATAAGGAATTAAAGAGATACAATGCAGCGAGAAATTTTCTCCAATACTTACTTATACCATTACCCAAAAAGCTAGCGATTAATTGAACTGCGTAAGTAACCAAAAACATTAATGGGATTATTTGGTTCAGCAACATTAAGTTGTTCATAGTAGCTGAAATATGGCAGTCTGCTCTGAGTTCCAGAAATTTGCTCTGACTTCCACCCCTGCTGATAATAATAATAATAATAATAATGAGGACTTTGTATAGCGCCTAATCTTTAGAAGCTCTAAGCGCTTTACAACATTTGACAATACTTAAAAAACATATAATGATATGATTACAAAAATAAAAACAAACACCATGAAATTAGAAAACAGAAAACATGCTGTAAATAGTTAAGGTAAGGATACATTATTAGGTCTTTAAGTCTGTTCTTGCAATTTAAATAGGTGAGTTTTAAGAGCGCTCTTAAATGAGATCACTGTGTTTTTGTGTCTATGTGCAGTGGGCAATTCGTTCCACGTTGCTGGGCCCTGGTATGCAAAAGAGCGTTGTCCATATGATTTCATTTTCATAGTGGGAATAATGAGAATACGAGTGTCAGAAGAGGAGCGTAAGTATCTTGCAGGTGTGTACACATGGGTGAGGTCAGATAGGTATGTTGGACTGGAGCCCGTCAGTGAAACGTAGCACAGAGAACAAATTTTGTGTTTAATTCTGGATCGTATGGATAGCCAGTGTAGGGTACAGAGCAGGGGAGAGGCGTGCTCTGATCGTGGTACTCTAAGGATGATCCAAGCAGCTGTATTTTGAACTTTTTGAAGTTTCTGAAGTAGATATTGAGACGAACCAGACAGAATTGAGTTACAATAGTCCAGTCTTGAAAGTACTAAGGAACACACAAGTGTTTGAGTGGCATCAACTGAAAGATACTTGCGAATGGAGCTGATTCGTCTCAGCTCAAGATATGCAGCCTTGCATATGTTCATGACATGTTGATGCAATGAGAGAGTACTGTCAAGAGTGACACCGAGGTTTCGTACTGACTGTGTGAATTTAATGTTGGTGTTGCTGATATTTATTGTCTGAGGTAAAGGATGTGAATGAGAAAGTCTTTGTGTTGTAATCAGGATGGCTTCAGTTTTATCATCATTCATCTGCAGCTTGTTACATGTCATCCATGATTTCACATCGGAAATGCACCTCTCTACGCCTTGGATGGTAGCTTCAACTTCAGCTGGATGGCTAGATTTGTATATTTGGGTGTCATCAGCATACAATTGGTGAGACACTGGATGATGATCTATGACACTTGAGAGTGGCTGAGTGTATAGAATGAAGAGAACAGGTCCAAGAACAGACCCCTGTGGAACACCACAGCATAGATCAACTGGGCTGGAGTGTTTTCCATTTGCGGACACAATTTGTGTCCTGTTGACCAAGTAGGACTTGAACCATAGTAAGGCCGTATCATGAATGCCAAATACATGCTGGAGACGGTGAAGTAATATATCATGGTCTATAGTGTCAAATGCTGCAGACAAGTCAAGGAGAGTGAGGACTGTAATCTTTCCGCCATCCAAAGCAGAGAGAAGGTCATTGACTACTTTCAGAAGAGTAGTTTCAGTACTGTGGCAAGGGCGATATGCAGACTGTACTTTGCTAAAAAGACTGTTTGAATTCAGATGAGATACAAGTTGGGATAGAACAACTTTTTCTAAGATTTTTGACATGAATGGCAGATTAGAAACTGGGCTGGATTGCAAACCATAAAAGATACGTCACAGCAACCTCCATTTTACTGCTGAATATATAGTACAGTAAAACCAGTCTTGCATTGCCTCTGCTATAAGCAACCACCTGTTATTTCTCACCATAATCATATACACAGACCACTACCAGTGACCCTGGCTTTTGTGGCAAATATGTTCTATGACACTGCTAGGCGCAAACACATTTAAAAACAGATCACCACCACTGATCTTTTTTTTAAAAATATTTTGTAACCACAACTGCTTAAAAAGTAAAGACTATTCTAAGCAAATTTTTTTTTTAAAACAAATTAGGCTAGCTACTGGTTTCTCCAATTTTGAAGAACATGTATGTACTGTCATTTGGTATAGACTGTAAACCAGCCCAAAATACATGTCACTGTCGTGTGTAAATCATGTCAGTACGCACTATGATTAACCATTCTTTGAAAGTAATAGCCAAGGACACGCCTAGTTTGAAGGCTTGTATTCTTTCATTATCTTTTGTCAAAACTAATATAAGACCACTAATATCAAACTGAGATATCTTTCTATAGGTGCCAAGGACTCGCATGGTGAGAAGGTTTGCATTGTTTGCCTTTAGTCAAAACCCACACAACAATGACAATGTCATAACTGACAGAACTTTTTAAAGGACTTCAATGTAGCAGTTCAGTGCACTGTTTGTCTTTGGAGTTAATCTGTAATGCCTGGGCTGAAAGAGGTCTTTGTATGGTTCTTTAATACTACAATGTGAGAATTGTTTTCTGGATTTTATTGTCAGTTTTAAAGGTTGCTTTGTTTCTTTTTTGATGTTACAGTCATTACAACACATAACAACATACCATCATTTATACACCTTGGTACAGATAATGTTTATCAAGTTAATCCCTTTACATCAGTGAATAAGGCCTTTGACTTTGTCTCAGATAAATTTATTCCATTTCTGGATGAGTTAATTGTATCTTTTGATTTTATTCATTAGTGTGTGTGTGTGTGTGTGTGTATATATATATATATATATATATATATATATATATATATATATCCAACGAACAGCACCAACACATGGAACATGTGACCGGTTTCGCTTTATTGCTTTATCAGACTGACGAATCATCACTCATGATGACACTCATCCTAAACTATGTAAAAACAGCATACCGTATAGTCAAGCGAAAAGATATAGAAGAACTATTTCAGATGACGCTGTTCTTATATTGTCTTTGACGGAGTTAGGTCAACATTTTTTAAACAGAAATTATCCTATGGACATCAATAATTCTGCTTTCCTAAAAGTATCTTCTCTTGCACAATTTGAATAAAAAAAAGAAATGAAGATATCATTCCTTTTGTTACTGAATATAATCCAGGTTTGCCTAATATAGGCAGGATTAGCAATAAATATTGGGATTTATTAAAATTATCATGCAATAAAAGTGTTAAAAAATCACTACACCAAAGCAAACTAACACTTGTTTATAAAAGGACTAAAAATCTTAAAGATTTCCTAATTAATCATAAACTAGAAAAAACATAAAAATGGATCAACAACTAAATGTAATAGACCTAGATGTTCACATTGTTCTTTCATTAATGAAAATACTTCTTTCATTAGTGATATGAAAGAAACATTTAAAATGTATTGTGATACTAATTGTGCAACATCAAATGTTATATATTTGATCACGTGTAAAAATTGTGGTATCCAATATATTATACAAACCAGTCAACAAATATCTAAACGTATGAATCAACAAAAATCAGACAAAAAACATTTTATTGATCAATCTTTATCATCTCATGGTGACACACATTTTAACAACAGTTCCCATAGTTTGCACGATTTTATATATCTTACATATCATAAATTTTTAGATTTTAAATATATATTCCAGATTTCCCAAAAGTCTGACCAAACCACAACAGATGGTACTACAACTAATCAATGATAACATGAACTTCTTAAATGCTAGAACACCCAATGAAAAAGGGAAAAATAATAACACCCAAAGAAAACTACCTTAGTTCTCTTTGCAATTCATATGCTAATACATGTGCATGTGATCTTCAAATATAAATGTTATTCAAATTTCATGATAAACATATACCTTTGTTGCCAAATAAAATTATTTTCAGATGAATGCATGCAATATCTTAACAAGAATTATGAATAAGGAATGCATGTACATTCTGGTTATTCATCCTTCTTAAACAATGCTGAATTTAGTCCAAGGAAACCGGTCCTTTTGCACAAAGCTGTTATGTAAGACCAACCATCTAGAGATCATGTTCTGTCTGCAGTAGGAGGTTTCTCTCAAGATCGGTTTTAGTGTACTCTTCATGAAATATTAAAATAGCAAGTCTTGTGACTCAAACAATAGTGTTTGAGAAAATGACCTAAAGACAAAACCTAACCTTGGTGTTGATGCCAGCTGGCTGGCTGGATGGATAGGCAGACAGACAGACTTCTGGAGATGCATCATCAGCCCACAAGCATGAAGTAATTTGCAATCCATCAAGATAAAAAAAAAAAACCACTCACATTTTTTGGTCAATGGGTACATTCCAGTTTTTCTTAAGATCCTTCTTCTCTGATGTGCTTAGCCTGTCATGGAAAAAAAAAGTACTGAAAATACTGATGACTAATTGAAATAAGATCAGCTGGAAGAATACAACTCCAATAAGGTCTATTCATATAATATTGCAAAATTGTATCGCTAAAAAATTACTATTAACATCTGAAATATTACTGAATGAACATGTTTAATAATTTTCTTTTAAAAACATTGTTTGACTACCCTTTAAAGTATTAACATTTGTGGAATATGCAAGGGAAACAACTACTATAGAGTCAAGTAATGCACCGGAATATGAGTCGTCTCCCTTACATATCAAATAACCTGAAAGGCCAGTGGGTGGATCTACACTTTGTTACTAACTTTATCAAGTCTATATAGTGTGTTAATATTATTAATCATACAAACAATATTTGGTAAAAGACAATGGTTACAATGCCATAACATCAAGGGGATTGAAATCCTTCCAAGCTAAGTTGTTTTTTTTTTTAAAATCAATTTAGATCATTGTTCTGGTGAAAATTCAGTTATAACAATGCAACGTTCATTTTAGACCACCCTTCACATGTTAATACTGGCATCTATACTTTTAACACCAACTCCTTTTTTTTTCCAAGCAAGATGTATATACAACTTTATTAGATGTGATTGTTACTTTACACAATATTCTTATTTGGCCATGCAATATTTTTAATTTTAGAACAGGATGGTAACATCTTGTTATGGATTATCCACAATATTTTCTTGAATTTCAATCAAAAGAAACAATGCTTTAAAATGGATCAATTTTGAATACAATAAAATGCGTGAATGGAAAACACTTTCTCATTATTTAAAATGACACAAGTTATTATAGTAATAGATAACTGGAACCCAGGAGAGGGCAATTTCAACGTTGAGTAGTCGACCATATCTGCCAACCCCCAAGTACAAAAATGCTGACTGCTTATGAGAAAAATGCTGATTTTCAGGAACAAATACTTTGTTTTAAAACTTTAATGCCTATATAACTATTTACAATATCTTCAACCATCAGTAAAATAGGACAGTAACTTACTTAATTATTTAATGTCCAAGTTGCATGTGTTGCACTCTTGCATCCTCTGAATGGAGAACTCTTGTTCAATTCGGGTGCCCATTTAGAAGGTACAAGAGTGCAACACACTCAGAGACAGGCTATTTATAGTGGCCTTTTCCACACCTTTTGTTTCTTCAATCATTATCGATTTCAATGTACCATCTTTCGAGGCCCCAAGTGGCCGAGTGATCTAAAGTGCTCACCGTTTCGAATCATTGCCATCTAACCTCTGTCTGCATGAGTTTGAGTCTCAGGCTCAGCTAATATGGGTACGTGAGAAAGCCTGCCAGCACCTTCTCGTGGGTTAGTGGTTCTTCCCGAGGTTTTCCAGGGTTCTTCCTCCACCAGTTATACTGGCTGCCATGTATAGCCTATCTTGTGCTGAAAATAGTGTTAAACCCTACAACAACAACAACCATCTTTCATTGACAATCTGAATTATGTGTGATTTTCTTTCTGAACTGTTTTCGTTCTAGCACATGAGTAATCCTTTCCATTTTACTGTCTGGAAACGTGTGTGAAATAAATCGCCAGCAACAATAGCAACTAAAAGAGGAAGGTTCATTTCTAAAAAGAATTAGGAGACCGATCTCAATCTAATTACATCAATGTTCCCTCTGGTATTTATATACATCGTAAGTTCAGGCTGAGTTGTTGATGATGAAGCAGCAAGCTGACGTTTATTAGCTTTTTCATGTTTTATGTTATGGGCACCTCCATGATCAGTAGCAAAATCACATTACACAATTTGCAAAATGACATGTTTTCTCCTTTACTACATGGTTTCACAAATCAAAACAAAATAGCACAATTGTCCTTCCAGTTCTGTTTCCTTTTCTTTCCTGGAGACAATTCTGAATCGTGCTTTCCTTTTCGACATAATTAGAAGTTGAATATTATGAAGACGAGACACAGTGATAGAGGCAATTGTTTGCGGAATCCAATATGGTGGCTAAAGACATGCATGGTAGCCTCAATTTTGAATGAACCAATCATATTTTAGAACTCTACTTCTATATACATGCGATAAATTCCATCCGATAGGAACTGAGTGCCTGTACAAAACAGATAATTGCAAGGATATTGTTACTTAAATTTTTTAAAATTAAAAATGTATTTTTACCAAGAACAACATACACCCATATTCCGGTCCAAAATACAGGACACCTATAGGAAAAACAGGACACGTGGCACCTATTGTCACCCATAATGCAACAGAATTCTGTATCACAAATGACAATCATTAACAGGTGTTCAGCTGCATCACTGTTTATGGAATCCAATGTTGAACCCAATCTTTCATGTAGTAACTTTGAAAAACAAAATAAAGCCTGATGACCCTAAAGTGAAATTTTCCGAGACTACAACAATACATATGAAAGACTCTTTAACTCTTTTTCCAGTTACAGTGACCTTGATGACCTCTGGACCCCAAGACTGATAGGAGTCTTCCTTACCTACAGAGTAAGCCCAAAAATTCGACAGGGTTCTTCCTGCCCCAACTGCAAGTTATCAACAAAGACTGGCAATTTCAGTTTATTGTGTACTGCCTATTACCTCCCCTCAGACATCCATACTATGCATTGCCTATTACCTCCCCTCAAAGTTCTCATAAGCCACTGCCACAAAAAGTTGAAATCTACGATCAACTTACAGGAAGGAATTTTCTGAAGTTATCCTTGCTTACAAATGAGTTGGCCAAAAGCAGAGAATGTAATGCGTTAGCAGCAGATCTAGCAAAAAGTACATTATTTCACAAGGATTTACAAGTAACTTTATATGTACTGCATTCTTCTATTACATATTCGGCCAGTTTTCTTCATTTCTCATATGTCATTTCCATGCTGTAGTCAATCTCACATTTTCTAAGCAGACTTGATAATGTGAATGTTTACAATTCAAAGCAAGTCTTCACAAATAAGGAATAAATGGATATTGACTCATTAGTTACATTTTAATCATAATATCTGTACATATCTGGGATTTGCCAACTTCCAGGTCCTACCTTAGCTTCTGGCAGTTTGTATGCTTGCGGCATACTTGCCAACCCTCCAGAGTCGCAATTAGTGAAAAGTGGGGAAAAAATTAGTGAATTTTGAACACAATTAGTGACAAATTATATCATGACACTAACTCCATCCACTTCGATGGTCAGTACTGCATTATATGAAAATCCCAAAATAAAAAAAATAAAACATTATTTACACTGATTACATGTACTACTATATTTGCAGCCAAATTTACTGATATACACAAACTTCACGCTATTTGTCATGATATGATGCTCTGGCAGTCTTGAACTTCCTCAGTCAGGACATGGTAAATTTGTTTTCAAAACAGTTCGGGCTTCTTGCCTTCTGGTTAATCTTGGTGACTAAAATTGTTGCAAGTTTGTAGCACCTAAGGAGGCACTTAAAAGTTTCTCGTATTTTTCCTCACAATAGGAAATAATCTTTCACTGTCACTGTTGCTGATCTCCAACTGAGAAAGACAGGTTATGTTCAACAAGAAAGCTCACAAACAATGCTTCAGCACTGGTAGCATGCAGAACTGGAGTAGGTGGCTTAAAGTACTCCAAAACTGAAATCTGCTGGGGGTGCCATACAAGTGTGCTGTTTCACATTGTTCTGCCACATGCCCACAGGGGCTCGTATTGTTGCTTACAATTGTTTGTCATACATGTACTATGTAATAATATTACTACATGGTACATGTATGACAGGTAAATTGTAAGCAACAATACCAGCCCTTGTGCACATTCCCAACTGTAAAATATGCGACACACTACTATGCAAAAAGCATAATGTATATCGATGTTTGATGGCTGAATGCTAGGCCATTTTGGTGCACTCCAATTTATACTTCACTTTTTGTGGAATACAAATCCTGTTCCTTGGAGGTAAAAACATTTTAACTGCAGTGAAGCTTAATTACAAAATGGTATTAATACAGAAGATGAAACATCGAACGGTGAACAATTAGTGGTGTTGGCGCATGCACGGAAAACTGGACTCAAGCAAATTACGATATATGCTAATCTTTCAATCTAAATAATTCCAACACTCGAAAAAGCTGTCTTATGTCGTTTTCCAACCTCTATGTGCTTTTTGCTACCAATGTGCTTCCTCACATCGTCTCTGCCACTATGCCCAATGCTAAAATTTGTGGCACACTGTGTGCAAATAGTATCATCTATATCAGTATTTGATGGCTGAATGCACGGCAAATGTTTGGTATATTCCAAATTAAACTTCCCTTTTTGTGCAATACATTTCTTTTTCCTTGTCGGTGAAAACGTTTTAAAGATACAATGCCGAACGGTAATTCAAATCAGTGTTGGCGGCGCATGTGTGGAGAAATATTCCAGTTAAGCCCCAGTTTCTTTCAAAAGCATTTTAAAAACTACTCTTACACATATAGATTAAAATAATCTAAAATGCTTGCTACCGGACCAACTGTACCAATTGGCTATAGTTCTACTAATATCACAACTAGTAGTACCGGACCATTTCGGCAATGGCCGATATCACGACTAGCACTTAATAGGAAAATTTAAAATAACTGAGAATTGGGGAATTCATGATTCTTTTGCAAGCAGTGTGAATCTGTGAATCGCTGTAGAAAGTCGTGAAATTCACACCAAAATCGTGAGAGTTGGCAGCTATGTTGCCGACCCTAAACAATCATCTTGTCAAAAATTTTGATGCGTGTCACTGATTTAAGTTGAGTGGGTGTTAATTATTAATTATTTAACGTTATCTTGTGTTCATGTTCATCAATTAAATAAGAAACTTTATCTGATGAACACAAAAAAAAAAAAAATCAAAAAAAATCCAATGTTTGTGGACTTACCCTGGTAGATTTACAAACTTAAACTTCGAGAAGTGAGAGGGATCCACTCCAATTCGGGGATTACTGAATGCCTCTAAATAACAAAGGAAAATGTAGGAATTACTTTACTGTTTGTTTCTGATAAGTACATCTAGTATATTCAGTAATGTAAGCCAACAGTCTCCTTATTTTGTCAATGTTTCCATGACAACAGCAACTACAAAACTGAAGAATCTAGACAAAAAAACTTTCATCAGAAATACAAAATTAAATCATCACAGAATTGTTAGACTTGGAAAAGCTGCAGAATTTAGCAGCCAGCAAGAAAACTAAGTTAACAGAATTTTGTTCATAACGTATCATGATAGATGCCAGGATTTAATACAGTGATGAACCCTGTTTTGGTCATGCATAAATCATGCAAAACATCCAAATATTAATCTGCACACCCAAATTTTGGTAGCAGGTCTTTATGTGTACATATGCAAATAAAAAAGGTACTTGTGTTTCACATGACACAGACACAGATCTCCTGCTGCATAATGCACTGGTAGATCAGGTCCAAGTTGTGATTACTCCACAAACTGCTTATTTTTTCATTTTTTTGTTTACATTAAAAGCAGATTACAATGACCAAATCATCAGATATCCTTCTAAATGATGACAAAAAGTATTTTGATACATCATTTGTGCGATCATTTGGGGAAAAATGACAGGAAGAGAAATACAGTGAAGAAAATTTAAAAGAAACTCATCCAGTTTCAAAGTGATCTGAGAATTTAATTTCAAATTCACATAAATATTAAACCTTTGTTTCTTCGAGATTATAGAAAAATAAGAACAGTTCAAATATCAAGAAGAAAATGGCAATATTGTTTAGTCAGGAGATTATGTTTGGAGAAGTGGGTCATCAATTTTTGAGAACTAAAGAATATCTCCAAAGAATTATTCTCTTTTCAGGGGTCCTAGAGATTTTCTCTGTGTCTTATATAAAATAATTGGTTGGAAAAAATACAGAGATCAAGCTCATGCATTTGAATGCATGTTATTTTTGCAATTCTGTCCAATAAATTTTATCATTTGCTTTTGTTTTCTATTCTTACTGTAGGTGTGGCTTTAGGCTCGGTGTTTAAGGCTCAGACGATTACGAGTTCAATTTCCACCACAGAATCAGCCTACTAACTTTTTCAGGATATATTCCGAAGGCCATGGGTTTTTCTCCTCTTTAATAATTAAATTTTGTAAGTTTAAGTGTATCAGGACCAATGCATATTATTACATTTTGTAGGTTTAAGTGTATCAAGACCAATGCATATTAGTAAATTTTAGCTAAAAATTCCAAATAGACAAAAAGTGTGTGTGTGTGATTTAGATGCTTAATGTAGCTTTAAAAATTTTTCAGTCATATCGCTACGATGTCTGCAGTGTAACAGTTTATAGTGATGTTTAGGGCATCAGGCCGCAGACATGTAGCATAATGTCCCACCCAGTCACATTATCCTGACACCAGGCCGACCAGTCCTAACACTAACCTCTTAAAGCTGAGCGCCAAGCAAGGCAGCTGTTAGTACCATTTTTAAAAGTCTTTGGTATGACTCGGCCAGGGTTCGAACCCGCAACCTCCCGCATCTGAGATGGACGCTCTACCACTAGGCCACCGGAGCGGTCTGGACAAAAAGTAATATCTGAGTTATGGAATTGAAAACTGAAATGCCTATAATAATGTGGTAACAAATAGGGCTGTTCCAATAAAACATACTTAGGACCAATGGGGAGTAGGCACCCATTCACCCATAGATGCAATTTAGAATTTTATCATTTTCATATCAACTTGATGTATTTTTTTTAAAAAAAGTGTGATGCTCTAATGGCAGAAAAGAATTTTCAGGAATGCATGAAAACAGTATTTCTTCCGTTTAAAGGGTAAGTGTTGAAATCAGAGACAAAATTTTCAAACTAAGATTGGATGTGAAATCTAAGCCATTTTCATTTGGAACAATGTAGATACCATTACCCATGTTGACATGACCATTCATTCAGAAGAACAAGAACTTCAGTATGTTCACTGTGGCTGCCATATTTGTGACCATGACTGACTGCCATCATAATTAGTCTTCTTGGTGAAAACACCATGTCAAATTGACTTTTCAATTTAGAAGTAGCAATAACAAGATTTTCAAGATGGATGGGATGGTGGCCATAATGTATGTCAAATCATTTATCATGTTCATTTAGTACCACCTAGCCATCTTAAAAAGGTTTCAGGTGAAAACCCCATGCCAATATGATTTATTGTTCAGAAGTTGCAATAAAAATATTTTCAAGATGGCTGCAATGGAAGCAATATTATATGTCATATCAGTGCCATTTTCCTTTTGTACTAAGATGACGTATAATGACTTTTGTACCCTGATGTCGTATAATGACTTTTTTTACCAAGATGTCATATAATGACTTTTGTACCACGATGTCATATAATGACTTATGTACCAAGATGTCATATAATGACTTATGTACCACGATGTCACATAATGACTTATGTAACAAGATGTCATATAATGACTTATGTACCAAGATGTCATACAATGACTTTTGTACCACGATGTCATATAATGACTTTTGTATCACGATGTCATATAATGACTTTGTATGAAGATGTCATATAATGACTTTTGTACCACGATGTCATATAATGACTTATGTACCACGATGTCATATAATGACTTATGTACCACGATGTCATATAATGACTTCTGTACCACGATGTCATATAATGACTTTTGTACCACGATGTCATATGACTTATGTACCAAGATGTCATATAATGATTTATATAACACGATGTCATATAATGACTTTTGTACCAAGATGTCATACAATGACTTTTGTACCAAGATATTATATAATGACTTATGTACCACGATGTCATATAATGACTTTTGTACCACGATGTCATATAATGACTTTTGTACCAGGATGTCATATGACTTATGTACCACGATGCCATATAATGACTTTTGTACTATGATATCATATGACTTTTGTACCAAGATGTCATATAATGACTTATCTACGTGTGAGTGTGTGATTTAGATTTTTAACGTAGCTTTAACAATTTTTCAGTCATACCGCTACGATGTCTGCATTGTGACAGCTTATAGTGATGTCTAGCACTGGGGCATCATGCCGCAGACATGTAGCACGATGTTCCACCCAGTCACATTATCCTGACACCAGACCGACCAGTCCTAACCTCTTAATGCTGAGCGTCAAGCGAGGCAGCTGTTAGTACCATTTTTTTTAAAAGTCTTTTGTATGACTCGGCCGGGGTTCGAACCCACGACCTCCTGCATCCGTGGCGGATGCTCTAACCACTAGACCACCGGACTTATGTACCACGATGTCATATAATGACTTTTGTACCACGATGTCATATAATGACTTATGTACCAAGATGTCATAGAATGATTTTTGTACCACGATATCATATAATGACTTTTGTACCACGATGTCATATAATGACTTTTAGTGAAAAATCCACGTTGATGTACTACAAATTCAGGAGGAATAGCAATAACGAGACTTTCAAGATGGCTACATTGGAGGTCCAAATGAAACCTTGTAGATATCATTAGAAGCCTTTTAGTGGAATCCCCATGATGACCTGATCAAGACAACAGGCCATCCCATAATTTATTGATGTCTAAAGACGATCTTTCCTGGGTACCATGTGTGTTTAATTGTAAGAGCCCTAAACAGCAAAAGTTTGATACAATTAAAAGCAATTTCCTCACCATCATCCCAGCATTCAGACTGTGGAATGTGGACATTCTCATAGGCAGGAAGGTCAACACAGCCACGGTCAATATCCCCATCAGCTTCTCTCCTGGCAGCTACAATATAAAGCAGTTCCTACTGTGTTACAATGCAATGTATAAATATTATGGATGCCTGTCTACTGATACCATTTCAGAACAAATGTTTAGCATGGGATCCAGCTGATAAAGGTAGATTGTGTTCAACAAGAAAACTCGCAAACAATGTTTCAGCGTTGGTAGCTTACAGGTCTTCCATTGATGGCTTAAAATATTCCAGAGCTGAAATCTGCTGGAGTTCTTAATTTTCCAAACCTCTATGTGCTTTTTGCTACCAATGTGCTTTCTCACATCATCTCTGCCACCATGCCCAATGCTAAAATTTGTGGCACACTGTGTGCAAAAAGCATCATGTATATCGGTGTTTGACGGTTGAATGCACGGCCACGTTTTGGTATGTTCCAAACTAAACTTCACCTTTTGTACAATACATTTCTTTTTCCTTGGTGGTGAAGACATTTTCAACACTAATGCCGAACGGCAATTCAAATCAGTGTTGGCAGTGCATGTGAGGAGCAAAATTCCGGCTAGGCCCCAGTTTCTCTCAAAAGTATTTGTAAAACTACTCTTATACATATAGATTAAAATATGCTAAAATGCTTCCTACTGGCCCAACTTTATCAGTCGACTATTGTTCTACTAATATCGCGACCAGCAATTCTAGACCGTTTCGGTAACTGCCGATATCACGACTAGCACTTAACGGGAAATCAGTTATTTCATCAAATAATTGAGAATTGGGGAATTCGTGATATTTCTGCATGCAGTGTGAATCCGTGAATCGCTGAAAAAGTCGTGAAATTCATGCCAAAATTATGAGGATTGGCAGCTATGATTAGATGCCACATGAAACATGTTTCTTATCAAATAAAATCACTAAAATGTGCTGCCCACAGCTGTTGGGAATTAATGAAAAAGCAACACAGACTTGACAGCTGATCATGCATATTCCTTCAAAAGAAACATATTGCAAGAACTCCCAATTCTCATGGGCCAGATCTAGTAATGATTTTGCAAGAACTGCCCACTTACCACGTGCCAGATCAAGGACTTTGTAAGAATTGACCACCTACCATGGGCTAGATAAAGGACTTCATAAGAACTGTTCACTCACTATGGGCCAGATCAAGTAAGGACTTTGTAAGAACTGTCCACTTACCATGGGCCATATCAAGTAAAAAAAACTATATAAGAAGTGTCCACTTACCATGGGCCAAATCAAGTGTTACGAGTCTATGCTCTTAAAAGAAGTAACAGAAATGAGCGAAAGAAGACATGTTTTGTAAAATTTAAGAAATTCCCTAGAATACAGAGTGAAATGGAAAAAAAAACTTATGGTACTGCAAATTAAATCCCAAAATAATCCAAGAATTACAGACACAAGTCCTAGTAATTTAAAGTCATGAATACAATTCAGTAAAAGTCCAGAAAAAAATCTCAAAACGAAGTCGATGACATGTCTGTGGTAGCTATTAAAGTGTTGATGTGTCAACAATCTTTTGTTGAATTAGAGTAATATAATTCCAGGTTTCAAATCAGTATACATTCCAGTGAATGTATCTATCCAAGAATTTTATCAAAGCACTTTTGTATTTCCAGAGAAAATAATCACTGAATTCAATAATTTAAAAAAAAAAAAAGATTCCAGCCCAAAACTACTGGTCACAACATGCAATATACAACCTGAAAGTGCCAGATGTTAAAGCACAAATGACCACATCCTCACAATCACAAGATGATATAGTTGTCTACTTGATCTCAGGTCACAATTAGCATTTTCTAAAAAAAAATCATTACCTAACGGAAAATAACCTTCTAGAATGATCCTGATGTTTACAAAACAATAACCTGGTTTATGTATATTTCACTTAGGAAACTCCAAAACTTTGACGCAAAACAACAGATGTACCTCTTCTATTAATAATGTTATTGATATTAAGCCTAAACAGAGAGAATAATTTAGCTCTGTATTAGTTATTTACAATGAATAAAGTAATAAAAAGTCAATCAGGCCAAGATGAAATGAACTCAATTCTGGACAAGGTAAAGTCCAGCAAACACAATGTTTCATTACATCAGTATGTAATGAAATAAAAAATTAAAAAAAAAAACCTGACAATTAAGTTAAATATACAGGTATTCAGTAGAACCAGTAAACCTTGATAACCGTATTCAGTAAACCAATAAACCTTGGTAAACGTATTCAGCAGAACCAATAAACCTTGGTAAAATTAGTCAGTAGAACTAGTATACCTTCATAAACGTAATCAGCACAACTAACATTATTCAGCAGAACCAGTAAACCATGTTAAAATTATTCGGTCTAGACAAAAGACCGTGGTTAAAATATTCAATACAACCAGTAAACCTTGGTAAAATTATTCGGTCTAGACAAAAGACCGTAGTTAAAATATTCAATACAATCAGTAAACCTTGGTGAAATTATTCACTGGTTAAAATATTTAATACAACCAGTGACCGCTCCGGTGGCCTAGTGGTTGGAGCGTCTGCCTCAGATGCGGGAGGTCGTGGGTTCGATCCCCGGCCGAGTCATAACAAAGTCTTACAAAAATGGTACTAACAGCTGCCTCGCTTGGCGCTCAGCATTAAGAGGTTAGTGTTAGGACTGGTCGGCCTGGTGTCAGAATATTGTGACTGGGTGGGACATCATGCTACATGTCTGCGGCATGATGCCCCAGTGCTAGACATCACTATAAACTGCCACACTGCAGACATCGTAGCGATATGACTGAAAAATTGTTAAAGCTACGTTAAAAATCCAACACACAACCACCGCAATACAACCAGTAAACCTTGGTAAAATTATTCGGTGGTTAAATATTTAGTACAACCAGTAAACCTTGGTAAAATTATTCGGTGGTTAAAATATTCAGTACAACCAGTAAACCTTGGTAAAATTATTCGGTGGTTAAAATATTCAGTACAACCAATAAATATTTTGAAGAAACCACGAGAAGGAAGATAGGTCATCAAGGTTCATTACTAAACTTTTTCAATGTCTCTTCTATACAGGCTATATGACAAATCGAACGTATGCTGCGAAAACCAAACTCAGGAAGAAAGATAATTATAACTGAAGTGAATATTGTGGAGTTCAGGGAATCGAACTTGTATCATCAATATAAAGCAACATGCCAACTTTGGTCAAGGTCAAACAATCCTACAAATGTAAAGCTGCAGACATTAAGAGCACGGGGAAAGGAAATAAGGACCGTGACCACTCTGATTAGTTTGTTGTGGCCATGATTAATGATACGTTGATCTTAAAATCAGTAAACTATGTAGGTAGGAAGCTTTCCTGGACCTTAAAGTGTTGTGAAAGGAATTTCTTAGTGGTGAAAAGAGCCATTAAAGATGTTCTCAGTATATTATAGAGTAGTCCCAGTTAACAAACAAAGAAAGTCAAAAACCTCTTTCCTCGTCATCATTCCAGCATTCTGTTTGTGGAACGTCGAATTCCTTGTAGTCAGTGTCGGCAAGGCAGAAGCGTCCAGCATTATCAAAAGGTCTGTTCATTAGCTCTACAATGCAAAGGAATTCAAATCTACATTATGCTACAAAACTATTCGCTATGCTTTTATCAAAAAGAAGATTTAGTAGCGGTTTTCTTTGATTTACAAAAGGCCTATGATACAACATGGAAGTGTGGAATAATGAATGACCTGCACGGTCTGGGTCTAAACCTCCGTCTGCCATATTGCATATCAAACTTTCTCTCAAACAGGGAATTCAAGGTACGAGTTGGTTCCACCCTCTCTGATATGTACGAGCAAGAGATGCCAGGGCAGCATTTTATCTGTAACGCTTTTCAACATAAAATTTAGTAGCATTACAAATTGTTTGGCTTCTGGTGTGGATTGTTCTCTATACATTGATGGTTTCTTAATACTCTATAGATCAAAGTACATGCACACAATCGAAAGACAACTACAACAAAATATCAACAAGATTCAAAATTAGGCCAATGCAAACGGTTTCAAATTTCCAAAGTAAAAAACAGTATGCATGCATTTCTGTCAATTACGAGGACACCATGATGAATCTAGACTCACGCTGGATTGAACATGTATTCCAGTTGTTTAGGAAACAAAGTTTTAGGTATTATCTTCGACACAAAACTGACATTTATTCCACACATAAAGAACTTGAAAGCTAATTGCTTGAAATCTCTAGATTCACTTAAAGTAGTAGCGCAAACTCACTGGGATGCTTATAGGAAAGTCATCCTCAACTTATACAGAACTTTTATTCGCTTCAAACTGGACTATGGTTGCATTGTTTATGGTTCAGCCCAAAATTCATACCCAGTTAGGACTTACCCAATTAGGGCTTACCCATCTGTAAGCCTTATCGCTGAAGCGAACAATCCACCTTTATCACAGAAAAACCCTTCCATCTTCCACAACGCTTATCAAGAACTCGTCGCCGAATTCAATGACTACAGAAGATTTTACATTGATGGATCAAGAGATAAGGAAAATGCTGCTGCAGCCTTGATTCATGGACATCACTCAACAGAAGTTCGCTTACCAAATGGTACATCGATTTTTTTCAGCCGAAATCAAAGCAATAGACCTTGCTCTTAAATGCATCGAAAGCAAATCTATTTAAACTGCACCATTTTCTCCGATTCATTATCAGTACTTCAGTCACTACGCAATAGAAAATTAGAAAACCTATTGATGACCAAATGTTCATCAAACATACCGAGCTGTGGATCTCTCACAGTATAGTATACTATTGGTTACCCAGCCATATTGGTATTAAAGATAATGAAAAAGCAGATCGTGCTGCTAAAATGGCCATATCCCTAAAACCATCTGATTTTAAAATAGCATACACTGATTTTAAACCTAGTAACAAAAAGTCTTTACTCCTCAAGTGGCAGGTATCATGGACTGATGCAGTGAATAACAAACTCCATGCGATCAAGCCAACTCTAGGAGAATGGGATCCTTCCTACAGAACGAACCGTAGGGACGAGGTAGACGTTGCAAGAATTAGAATTGGTTATACTTATATAACCCACTCATACATGCTAAAAGACGAAGACCCACCTGAGTGCGTTTCTTGCAATGAACAATTCACTGTTAAGCACTTTATGATAAACCAACCTGCGCGCGATCTTTGCTACGATGTTCATCATATGAGGAAACTTTTAGATACAATAAACGTGTCTTTAATATTAAAATTCCTGAAAGTAGTAAACATTTATTCTAAGATAAAACTATATGCTATCACTCTGAGTATTTTTATATAATGTATATACCTTCGTTCATAGTACGTACCTTTTTATTTAAATATTCATTGACATACACACCATTTACATTGCCCGTTGATCGGGAAGCTTTATCTATTACCCTCACCATCTCATCGTTTTGACTTTAGCTGATTTTATTATCGCTGATCGACGATGAACCTTTCATCAACTGTAAATAACATTGCATATAACCTAGACGTACAGTGCTGGTCCACCGTAAAAGTGCAATCAATCAATCAATCAATCAATCAATCAATCAATCAATCAATCTTATAAATATATAATCTACCAAAAATTAATGGGTAACTGTTTTTAACTATTGCAGCACGTAGATTATAAAGTTTAATTTTCATCTAATGTTTCCTGAAGTACATTAGGGAGAAACACCCCTAACGTAAGTTTATAAGCTTTAACAAGCATCGGACCACTGGATGACGATCTATAACATACTAGCATCGGACCACTGGAACCCGATCTATAATACACTAGCATCGGATTACTGGATGACCATCCCCCCTGCGGTTCCGGGTTTGTAGAATTGGCCTGACGTGTACTCACTACGTGTCGTAAGAGGCGGATAAGTAGAGGCAACCTGTTTGCCGTGGGTTGCATCCCGTGTCTGGGGAGGAAAGGAATCTGGTACTTGAGCAGAGGCCTTCGATGCAAAACGCTGCTTTGGCCTGTACTTCTTCTACACGAGTGCTCGGGATGAGCTGGTCTTGACAAATCAGCTGGTCAAGCTGAGCCCTAGGAAGTCTTTATTTCCTCGCTCACTTTTATTTATCTTTCTCTTTGGATACCTCTTGATACCACCACTGCCCCTACGGTCTATCCCTTTAGATTTCTTTTCCCCAAGTCTTAAAAGATTTCCTAGTTCTCAGACAAAATTCTTGGATAAAGACATTCATTGGAATTTATTCTGAATTCAAACCTGGAATAATATTTTTGTCATTCAACAAGAGACTGATGCCACATCAGCACGATGTAGGCTATAACAGACACGTCATCGTCTTTAATTTTAAATCTCTGTGGGACTTGAACTGAATTTTATTCAGGAGTTCTTATTACTATGACTTGTGACCTTTATTCTTGGATTTTGTTGGATTTAATTTGCAATACCGTAAGTTCTTTATTTCTTATTTTTGACTTTCTATTCAAGGGAAATAAATTATTTGTTAAATTTTATAACGCTTGTTGTCTTCTCTCTTTTCTATTACTTTATTTTAAGAGCATAGACTCGTAACAATACTGACACTTTCTATTGCTGTTCACGTCCTATGTACACAATATATAGACACCTTCTATTGCTATACACACCCTAAGACCTCACTCTTCCATTGAGAGAATTTGAATTAGCAATAGGTCAGGAACATAATTTCTGAAATAGAATGTCTTCGTTTAAACGGCAAATTCACCTGCATGGTTTTCAAATGCCAATCAGTTTTACAGCCAAATCGCAGAGAAGTCATTGATACTAAGGATGGATCAAAAGTAAATTCAAGACATCCATGGATGGTGCATCCAATATTTAATAAATCAGGTGCCATGACCACTAGGATTAAGTTTGCCGTGATTAATGATAACAATTGGATCTTAAAATCACTAAACTAACATGTGAAGAAAATTCTTACAGATCTTAAACTGCTAGAAGCAGTTCTTAAGGAGGTCCAGAGCATAGTATAACTTATATCCAGTGAATGAAGATAAAAAGTCAAAAACCATTTTCTCACCATCATCCCAGCATTCCGTTTGTGGAACGTTGAAGTCCTCATTGTGAATGACTGCAAGACGGCCATGTTCATCATCATCACAAGTTTTGTTAATTGCCGCTACAATGTAAAATAACTCAAATGTAAGTATCCTATAAGACATTAGTGAAACTGATGTTAATGTGTGTGTGTCAAGGCTATTAAATACATTCCCTACAAGGATAAATATATATCAAACCCATTATGGCATCAAGCAGGCATGATTTTCATTAAACAGTGACATGAATGTTATCGTCAATATAAGTGTGCATAATACATATGATGGAAATCCAACTTTCCTCCATGAGTTATGCAGCAGACATCACAGAAGGATGCATATTCGGGAACAATTAATACGGAGTTGGTTTTAGTCCACATAATATAAAGTTGATTGAATGCCTAATTTTGTCCTGTTCATCAGTCCTTAATAAATGAATACTAAAGACTCAACAGTTTGAACAAAATGCATTCCGGGGAAATAACTCCTGTAAGTAAATGAGTTGTAGAATGCTGGAAGTCGAATGTACATGCATTCAAGGTCTCGAGATTATAAAATCCATGACGACGGATTTGATTGAAAACCAATAAACCGTGGTACAAGTATCCGGTGAAACATCGCGAAGCACGCCCTAGAGTGGAATCCCCAAGGGAAGAGAAATAGAGGGCGCCCTGCCAACACATGGAGAAGAACACTCGATGCCGAGCTGAAAACTATGAAACTATCGTGGGGAGAAGCAAAGAAAGTGGCACAGGACAGGGACCGATAGAGGGCAGCGGTGGACGCCCTATGTGCCAACTAGGCACGAAGAGGATTAAACTAAACTAAACTAAACATGTATCCGGTGTAACCAATACACCTTGATGAAGGTGTTCAGTAGAACCACTGGGGCCGCGAGTGAAAGAGTGGTCTAAAGCGCTCACCGTTACGGATCACTGCCATCTCACCTCTGCGTGTTTTCGAGTCTCGGGCTTGGCTAACGTGGGTACGTGAAAAAGCTTGCCAGTTGCTACTCGTGGGTCAGTAGTTCTTTCAATATTTATACAGGCCGCCATGTATAGCCTATCTTGTGCTGAAAATGGCCTCAACCCCTATAAGAGCAAGAAGTAAACCTTGATAACCATATTCATTAAACCAATAAACCTTGCTAAACGTATTCAGTAGAACCAATAAACCTTAGTACAATTATTCAATACAACCAGTAAACCTTAGACAAATTATTCAGTAGAACCAATGAACTTTAGTAAAATTATCCGCTAGAACTAGTAAACCTTGGTAAAATTATCCAGTCTAGACAAAAGACCGTGGGTCTAGACAAAAGACCGTGGTTACAATATTCATTACAACTAGTAAACCTTGGTAAAATTATTCGGTGGTTAAAATATTCAGTACAACCAATAAACCTTGGTGAAATTATTCGGTGGTTAAAATATTCAGTACAACCAATAAACCTTGGTAAAATTATTCGGTGGTTAAAATATTCAGTACAACCAATAAACCTTGGTAAAATTATTCGGTGGTTAAAATATTCAGTACAACCAATAAACCTTGGTAAAATTATTCGGTGGTTAAAATATTCAGTACAACCAATAAACCTTGGTAAAATGATTCGGTTGTTAAATATTTAGTACAACCAGTAAACCTTGGTAAAATTATTCGGTGGTTAAAATATTCAGTACAACCAATAAACCTTGGTAAAATTATTCGGTGGTTAAAATATTCAGTACAACCAGTAAACCTTGGTAAAATTATTCGGTGGTTAAAATATTCAGTACAACCAGTAAACCTTGGTAAAATTATTCGGTGGTTAAAATATTCAGTACAACCAGTAAACCTTGGTAAAATTATTCGGTGGTTAAAATATTCAGTACAACCAGTAAACCTTGGTAAAATTATTCGGTGGTTAAAATATTCAGTACAACCAATAAATATTTTGAAGAAACCACGAGAAGGAAGATAGGTCATCAAGGTTCATTACTAAACTTTTTCAATGTCTCTTCTATACAGGCTATATGACAAATCGAACGTATGCTGCGAAAACCAAACTCAGGAAGAAAGATAATTATAACTGAAGTGAATATTGTGGAGTTCAGGGAATCGAACTTGTATCATCAATATAAAGCAACATGCCAACTTTGGTCAAGGTCAAACAATCCTACAAATGTAAAGCTGCAGACATTAAGAGCACGGGGAAAGGAAATAAGGACCGTGACCACTCTGATTAGTTTGTTGTGGCCATGATTAATGATACGTTGATCTTAAAATCAGTAAACTATGTAGGTAGGAAGCTTTCCTGGACCTTAAAGTGTTGTGAAAGGAATTTCTTAGTGGTGAAAAGAGCCATTAAAGATGTTCTCAGTATATTATAGAGTAGTCCCAGTTAACAAACAAAGAAAGTCAAAAACCTCTTTCCTCGTCATCATTCCAGCATTCTGTTTGTGGAACGTCGAATTCCTTGTAGTCAGTGTCGGCAAGGCAGAAGCGTCCAGCATTATCAAAAGGTCTGTTCATTAGCTCTACAATTCAAAGGAATTCAAATCTACATTATGCTACAAAACTATTCGCTATGCTTTTATCAAAAAGAAGATTTAGTAGCGGTTTTCTTTGATTTACAAAAGGCCTATGATACAACATGGAAGTGTGGAATAATGAATGACCTGCACGGTCTGGGTCTAAACCTCCGTCTGCCATATTGCATATCAAACTTTCTCTCAAACAGGGAATTCAAGGTACGAGTTGGTTCCACCCTCTCTGATATGTACGAGCAAGAGATGCCAGGGCAGCATTTTATCTGTAACGCTTTTCAACATAAAATTTAGTAGCATTACAAATTGTTTGGCTTCTGGTGTGGATTGTTCTCTATACATTGATGGTTTCTTAATACTCTATAGATCAAAGTACATGCACACAATCGAAAGACAACTACAACAAAATATCAACAAGATTCAAAATTAGGCCAATGCAAACGGTTTCAAATTTCCAAAGTAAAAAACAGTATGCATGCATTTCTGTCAATTACGAGGACACCATGATGAATCTAGACTCACGCTGGATTGAACATGTATTCCAGTTGTTTAGGAAACAAAGTTTTAGGTATTATCTTCGACACAAAACTGACATTTATTCCACACATAAAGAACTTGAAAGCTAATTGCTTGAAATCTCTAGATTCACTTAAAGTAGTAGCGCAAACTCACTGGGATGCTTATAGGAAAGTCATCCTCAACTTATACAGAACTTTTATTCGCTTCAAACTGGACTATGGTTGCATTGTTTATGGTTCAACCCAAAATTCATACCCAGTTAGGACTTACCCAATTAGGGCTTACCCATCTGTAAGCCTTATCGCTGAAGCGAACAATCCACCTTTATCACAGAAAAACCCTTCCATCTTCCACAACGCTTATCAAGAACTCGTCGCCGAATTCAATGACTACAGAAGATTTTACATTGATGGATCAAGAGATAAGGAAAATGCTGCTGCAGCCTTGATTCATGGACATCACTCAACAGAAGTTCGCTTACCAAATGGTACATCGATTTTTTTCAGCCGAAATCAAAGCAATAGACCTTGCTCTTAAATGCATCGAAAGCAAATCTATTTAAACTGCACCATTTTCTCCGATTCATTATCAGTACTTCAGTCACTACGCAATAGAAAATTAGAAAACCTATTGATGACCAAATGTTCATCAAACATACCGAGCTGTGGATCTCTCACAGTATAGTATACTATTGGTTACCCAGCCATATTGGTATTAAAGATAATGAAAAAGCAGATCGTGCTGCTAAAATGGCCATATCCCTAAAACCATCTGATTTTAAAATAGCATACACTGATTTTAAACCTAGTAACAAAAAGTCTTTACTCCTCAAGTGGCAGGTATCATGGACTGATGCAGTGAATAACAAACTCCATGCGATCAAGCCAACTCTAGGAGAATGGGATCCTTCCTACAGAACGAACCGTAGGGACGAGGTAGACGTTGCAAGAATTAGAATTGGTTATACTTATATAACCCACTCATACATGCTAAAAGACGAAGACCCACCTGAGTGCGTTTCTTGCAATGAACAATTCACTGTTAAGCACTTTATGATAAACCAACCTGCGCGCGATCTTTGCTACGATGTTCATCATATGAGGAAACTTTTAGATACAATAAACGTGTCTTTAATATTAAAATTCCTGAAAGTAGTAAACATTTATTCTAAGATAAAACTATATGCTATCACTCTGAGTATTTTTATATAATGTATATACCTTCGTTCATAGTACGTACCTTTTTATTTAAATATTCATTGACATACACACCATTTACATTGCCCGTTGATCGGGAAGCTTTATCTATTACCCTCACCATCTCATCGTTTTGACTTTAGCTGATTTTATTATCGCTGATCGACGATGAACCTTTCATCAACTGTAAATAACATTGCATATAACCTAGACGTACAGTGCTGGTCCACCGTAAAAGTGCAATCAATCAATCAATCAATCAATCAATCAATCAATCAATCAATCTTATAAATATATAATCTACCAAAAATTAATGGGTAACTGTTTTTAACTATTGCAGCACGTAGATTATAAAGTTTAATTTTCATCTAATGTTTCCTGAAGTACATTAGGGAGAAACACCCCTAACGTAAGTTTATAAGCTTTAACAAGCATCGGACCACTGGATGACGATCTATAACATACTAGCATCGGACCACTGGAACCCGATCTATAATACACTAGCATCGGATTACTGGATGACCATCCCCCCTGCGGTTCCGGGTTTGTAGAATTGGCCTGACGTGTACTCACTACGTGTCGTAAGAGGCGGATAAGTAGAGGCAACCTGTTTGCCGTGGGTTGCATCCCGTGTCTGGGGAGGAAAGGAATCTGGTACTTGAGCAGAGGCCTTCGATGCAAAACGCTGCTTTGGCCTGTACTTCTTCTACACGAGTGCTCGGGATGAGCTGGTCTTGACAAATCAGCTGGTCAAGCTGAGCCCTAGGAAGTCTTTATTTCCTCGCTCACTTTTATTTATCTTTCTCTTTGGATACCTCTTGATACCACCACTGCCCCTACGGTCTATCCCTTTAGATTTCTTTTCCCCAAGTCTTAAAAGATTTCCTAGTTCTCAGACAAAATTCTTGGATAAAGACATTCATTGGAATTTATTCTGAATTCAAACCTGGAATAATATTTTTGTCATTCAACAAGAGACTGATGCCACATCAGCACGATGTAGGCTATAACAGACACGTCATCGTCTTTAATTTTAAATCTCTGTGGGACTTGAACTGAATTTTATTCAGGAGTTCTTATTACTATGACTTGTGACCTTTATTCTTGGATTTTGTTGGATTTAATTTGCAATACCGTAAGTTCTTTATTTCTTATTTTTGACTTTCTATTCAAGGGAAATAAATTATTTGTTAAATTTTATAACGCTTGTTGTCTTCTCTCTTTTCTATTACTTTATTTTAAGAGCATAGACTCGTAACAATACTGACACTTTCTATTGCTGTTCACGTCCTATGTACACAATATATAGACACCTTCTATTGCTATACACACCCTAAGACCTCACTCTTCCATTGAGAGAATTTGAATTAGCAATAGGTCAGGAACATAATTTCTGAAATAGAATGTCTTCGTTTAAACGGCAAATTCACCTGCATGGTTTTCAAATGCCAATCAGTTTTACAGCCAAATCGCAGAGAAGTCATTGATACTAAGGATGGATCAAAAGTAAATTCAAGACATCCATGGATGGTGCATCCAATATTTAATAAATCAGGTGCCATGACCACTAGGATTAAGTTTGCCGTGATTAATGATAACAATTGGATCTTAAAATCACTAAACTAACATGTGAAGAAAATTCTTACAGATCTTAAACTGCTAGAAGCAGTTCTTAAGGAGGTCCAGAGCATAGTATAACTTATATCCAGTGAATGAAGATAAAAAGTCAAAAACCATTTTCTCACCATCATCCCAGCATTCCGTTTGTGGAACGTTGAAGTCCTCATTGTGAATGACTGCAAGACGGCCATGTTCATCATCATCACAAGTTTTGTTAATTGCCGCTACAATGTAAAATAACTCAAATGTAAGTATCCTATAAGACATTAGTGAAACTGATGTTAATGTGTGTGTGTCAAGGCTATTAAATACATTCCCTACAAGGATAAATATATATCAAACCCATTATGGCATCAAGCAGGCATGATTTTCATTAAACAGTGACATGAATGTTATCGTCAATATAAGTGTGCATAATACATATGATGGAAATCCAACTTTCCTCCATGAGTTATGCAGCAGACATCACAGAAGGATGCATATTCGGGAACAATTAATACGGAGTTGGTTTTAGTCCACATAATATAAAGTTGATTGAATGCCTAATTTTGTCCTGTTCATCAGTCCTTAATAAATGAATACTAAAGACTCAACAGTTTGAACAAAATGCATTCCGGGGAAATAACTCCTGTAAGTAAATGAGTTGTAGAATGCTGGAAGTCGAATGTACATGCATTCAAGGTCTCGAGATTATAAAATCCATGACGACGGATTTGATTGAAAACCAATAAACCGTGGTACAAGTATCCGGTGAAACATCGCGAAGCACGCCCTAGAGTGGAATCCCCAAGGGAAGAGAAATAGAGGGCGCCCTGCCAACACATGGAGAAGAACACTCGATGCCGAGCTGAAAACTATGAAACTATCGTGGGGAGAAGCAAAGAAAGTGGCACAGGACAGGGACCGATAGAGGGCAGCGGTGGACGCCCTATGTGCCAACTAGGCACGAAGAGGATTAAACTAAACTAAACTAAACATGTATCCGGTGTAACCAATACACCTTGATGAAGGTGTTCAGTAGAACCACTGGGGCCGCGAGTAAAAGAGTGGTCTAAAGCGCTCACCGTTACGGATCACTGCCATCTCACCTCTGCGTGTTTTTGAGTCTCGGGCTTGGCTAACGTGGGTACGTGAAAAAGCTTGCCAGTTGCTACTCGTGGGTCAGTAGTTCTTTCAATATTTATACAGGCCGCCATGTATAGCCTATCTTGTGCTGAAAATGGCCTCAACCCCTATAAGAGCAAGAAGTAAACCTTGATAACCATATTCATTAAACCAATAAACCTTGCTAAACGTATTCAGTAGAACCAATAAACCTTGCTAAACGTATTCAGTAGAACCAATAAACCTTAGTACAATTATTCAATACAACCAGTAAACCTTAGACAAATTATTCAGTAGAACCAATGAACTTTAGTAAAATTATCCGCTAGAACTAGTAAACCTTGGTAAAATTATCCGGTCTAGACAAAAGACCGTGGTTACAATATTCATTACAACTAGTAAACCTTGGTAAAATTATCCGGTGGTTAAAATATTCAGTACAACCAATAAACCTTGGTGAAATTATTCGGTGGTTAAAATATTCAGTACAACCAATAAACCTTGGTAAAATTATTCGGTGGTTAAAATATTCAGTACAACCAGTAAACCTTGGTAAAATTATTCGGTGGTTAAAACATTCAGTACAACCAGTAAACCTTGGTAAAATTATTCGGTGGTTAAAATATTCAGTACAACCAGTAAACCTTGGTAAAATTATTCGGTGGTTAAAATATTCAGTACAGCCAATAAATCTTGGTAAAATTATTCGGTGGTTAAAATATTCAGTACAACCAATAAACCTTGGTAAAATTATTCGGTGGTTAAAATATTCAGTACAACCAATAAACCTTGGTGAAATTATTCGGTGGTTAAAATATTCAGTACAACCAGTAAACCTTGGTAAAATTATTCGGTGGTTAAAATATTCAGTACAACCAGTAAACCTTGGTAAAATTATTCGGTGGTTAAAATATTCAGTACAACCAATAAACCTTGGTAAAATTATTCGGTGGTTAAAATATTCAGTACAACCAGTAAACCTTGGTAAAATTATTCGGTGGTTAAAACATTCAGTACAACCAGTAAACCTTGGTAAAATTATTCGGTGGTTAAAACATTCAGTACAACCAGTAAACCTTGGTAAAATTATTCGGTGGTTAAAATATTCAGTACAACCAATAAACCTTGGTAAAATTATTCGGTGGTTAAAATATTCAGTACAACCAATAAACCTTGGTAAAATTATTCGGTGGTTAAAATATTCAGTACAACCAGTAAACCTTGGTAAAATTATTCGGTGGTTAAAATATTCAGTACAACCAGTAAACCTTGGTAAAATTATTCGGTGGTTAAAATATTCAGTACAACCAATAAACCTTGGTAAAATTATTCGGTGGTTAAAATATTCAGTACAACCAATAAACCTTGGTAAAATTATTCGGTGGTTAAAATATTCAGTACAACCAATAAACCTTGGTAAAATTATTCGGTGGTTAAAATATTCAGTACAACCAGTAAACCTTGGTAAAATTATTCGGTGGTTAAAATATTCAGTACAACCAGTAAACCTTGGTAAAATTATTCGGTGGTTAAAATATTCAGTACAACCAATAAACCTTGGTAAAATTATTCGGTGGTTAAAATATTCAGTACAACCAGTAAACCTTGGTAAAATTATTCGGTGGTTAAAACATTCAGTACAACCAGTAAACCTTGGTAAAATTATTCGGTGGTTAAAACATTCAGTACAACCAGTAAACCTTGGTAAAATTATTCGGTGGTTAAAATATTCAGTACAACCAGTAAACCTTGGTAAAATTATTCGGTGGTTAAAATATTCAGTACAGCCAATAAATCTTGGTAAAATTATTCGGTGGTTAAAATATTCAGTACAACCAATAAACCTTGGTAAAATTATTCGGTGGTTAAAATATTCAGTACAACCAATAAACCTTGGTGAAATTATTCGGTGGTTAAAATATTCAGTACAACCAGTAAACCTTGGTAAAATTATTCGGTGGTTAAAATATTCAGTACAACCAGTAAACCTTGGTAAAATTATTCGGTGGTTAAAATATTCAGTACAACCAATAAACCTTGGTAAAAATTATTCGGTGGTTAAAATATTCAGTACAACCAATAAACCTTGGTAAAATTATTCGGTGGTTATAATATAATATAATATAAAGCAACATGCCAACTTTGGTCAAGGTCAAACAATCCTACAAATCTAAAGCTGCAGACATTAAAAGCACGGGGAAAGGAAATAAGGACCGTGACCACTCTGATTAGTTTGTTGTGGCCATGATTCAAGATACGTTGATCTTAAAATCAGTAAACTATGTAGGAAGAAAGTTTTCCTGGACCTTAAAGTGTTGTGAAAGGAATTTCTCAGTGGTGAAAAGAGCCATTAAAGATGTCCTAAGTATATTATAGAGTAGTCCCAGTTAATAAACACAGAAAGTCAAAAACCTCTTTCCTCGTCATCATCCCAGCATTCTGTTTGTTGAGCGTGGAATTCCGTGTAGTCAGTGTAGTCAAGGGGGAAGAGTATTAAAGGTCTGTTCGTTAGCTCTACAATACAAAGGAATTCAAAACTACATTATGCTACAAAACACGAATGTAATGGATACCAATTTGTTCATATACAAGCTATTGCATACATTCCCGGCAAGGATAATTATGTATGAAACCGAATATGGCAGTTGTTGAATGATATCTGCGAATTCGTGCGTTGACAGAATCAAATTCAGAACTATTGTTTGAAATTAAATCAAAGCAAGGATTGCAAGAATAGAAAACAGTTTCTATGTCTTGATAAAGAAGTGCCATAAATCAGCATGTTAATAATAATTGATTGATTCAATTGGTTGGATGACCAAAATAACAACAGTATTCACCACTGTTGCGTAAATTACTTGATAGAAAGTTTGAAAATTTGTAGATAAGGTATAGTCCCCTTTCGAAAATGAAACTCCTGAAATTTGTTTTAAGATAGAAAACTTTCAACTGTTTTATGGACTTTGCGAGACCTGTCTATCTGTAAAGAGCGTCCTAATCGGCATGAGCGCAAGTAGTAACATAATAAATCTCAATCTCAGTTAATGAGGACGAAGTCCAACTCACCGTCATTCCAGCATTCAGTTTGTGGAACGGAGTAATCTTTATAGTCTATGGCGTCAAGGCGTTCAGGTTCAGGCTTACCAAGTCTGTACTTCGCCACTACAAAGCAATGGAATTCAAATTATATTTTGCTATACAGCATGAATGTAATGGATGCTAATTTGTACATATCTAGGTAATTTCATACTTACAGTGGTAATTATATATGCTGCTCAATATGGCAGATGGCTACCGCTCTGAGTGCGTGTGGTGACAGAATAAAATTCAGAAATATGATACGAAATTAAATCAAAGCTAGGGTTGTAAGAGGAAAGAACAGTTTTCATGCCTTGATGCAGAAATGTTATAATCAGACTGTTAATATGAAATGTTCTAATCAGACTGTTAATATGAAATGTTATAATCAGACTGTTAATATGATATGATATAATCAGACTGTTAATATGAAATGTTATAATCAGACTGTTAATATGAAATGTTATAATCAGACTGTTAATATGAAATAATTGATGCAATTGGTAAAATAATCACTGTTCCATAAATTACATAACTTGAAATAAACATTGTCTGGACGTCTGACACAACTAATTTGAGCGTTGACAGCTATTCATCTTTTTATTCAAAGCCTGCACAATCAACTAGATTTTGACGGAAATATATCGCAATAAAATTGTATGATGCCATATCAATAACATACATATTTATTAGCTTTTGTTCATGCCAAGTTGTGGTTCTACTATATCTGTATTTGTCAATAATTTGCTTTAGTGCTAAATGGGTAAAAACAATGAAGGGATGCACAGGTGAATAGTATCGCAACAAGATGCACCCTTCTGCACCTTCATTGTTCTAATTACTTCGAGCCAGTTCTAATTCTTGAATTTTCCCGTAGGGACACACACTCATGTGGTGTTGCAGCAGTGGCTTCTTCATCACGTGCCAGAAGTGGAATGGACAGGTGACAAAATCTCTGCCTCTGTGGCTCTAAATGAGAAAATAAAACATTTTAACAAGGTGTGTACTGTGCCATACGGAATGGTCTATGCCTGTCATTATTGTATGCCTAATTTACACTAAACTACAATATGTACAACCAGGTATTTCAGGTATAGGCAGTACCATGCTACACTGTGCTGCTGAGTAAATATATTCTAACTGAATTGATATAGACGCAGTTTGCATCAGCTGCTTTGCGTCCTCTGGAGAAATGGTCCTCTGGAGAAATGGTCCTAATTTATTTCAGAAATTATTTTGTATAGAACTGAGTGTAAGGTCATTAAAAAGTCAAATCTGTGTGACACGTGTCACTGAATCACATTCAATAAAGTCTTTGATCAGATCTGTTTCCTACAGTTAGCAAAGTCAGTAATAAGACTAAATGAGATGGGTTTAGCGGCATTGATCCGGTTGACAGCAGTGTGCTTCGCATGAGGTTTAACAATAGAAAAACAAAGCAAGAGGAATATGCATTGAATGACCGTAATCATTTCAAATGACATCGCGTAATGCTAGAAATCTTACTCTTTCGAGCGTTCGTCAATAAAAGCATGCATCGTTTGGCTGAACATTTACAATACCCGGTAAAAGTAATTCTACATGAACCAAAGTCTCGATGAATATACAATCATGGACCACAACTCTGCCAAATGATAATTTGGAATGCTGGGAAATCAAGATCTGATCAGTATAGAACAGCATCCTAAATTTGGATTTTAAACTTTTTGTGATTCTTTGCAAATGAAAGGCTGGAGAACCACAAGTCTATGTATATTGTGTAGATAGTAGAGTTTTAATCATAAATTGTAAACCTAGGTCTTTTCATGTGTTTATGGTTGCTTTATATGATAATATTTCAACTGTCCCGTTGATGTAACACTTTAAATAACGGTAAAAGGGTTATATAAATAAAATTTGTTATGAAACAAAAGGCAAAAAACTATTATGTATATATGAGTACATAGTTTAGTCCTTATTCAGTTTTTACTAGGCTTGTCTCTTGTATTCATTAAATGAAACATCTGTTTTCACTATCCAGCAATAGTCTGCAAGCATTGATGGCTCCATTTGCTCTGATAGCGTTTCTCCATTGTTCCAATGTCTTGGTGAAATCGCTCGCAGTGCTCGTCGCTCACAGCTAAGCAGTTCGATGGAAAAAAATCTAGAAGAGAGTGCAAAAATTACATCATTAGTGACATGTTGCAACCAAGGTTTTTGTATGCCTTGATGAAGTTTTCCACCAACTTCCTGTAGCTATCTGCCTTGTTGTTTCCGAGAAAGTTGCTGTCACTAACTTGAAAACTTACCATGCCGTCTTTTCCTTGCCACACAGTGCACGGTCAAATGCATTATCTCGAAGAATTTCACGAATCTGGGGACCAACAAAGACACCTTCCTTTATCTTAGCTTCACTTAACCTTGAAAATGTTCCACTGAGGTATTTGAAAGCTGCTTGTTGTTTGTCCATGGCCTTGACAAAGTTCTTCATCCGATTCATCATGATGTCAAGGGTGATAACAAAATTTTCTTTGATTCAACAAGTGGTGGATGCTGAACACATTTCCTACCAGGCTCCAATGACTGTCGGAGTGGCCAATTTCTCTTGATGTAGTGGGAATCTCTCGCACGACTATTTCATTCGCAGAGAAAACCGCAGTACTTTGTGCATCCAGTCAGCAGACCAAGCAAGAGATAAAGAACCTTCAAATCACCACAAAGCTGCCACTGATATCGGTCATAGTTTTTGCACCTCAAAAGTTGTTTCATGTTTTCATGGGTCTTCTTCATATGTATTGCATGACCAACTGGAAGTGATGGCAAAATATTGCCATTATGCAGCAAAACAGATGAAGACTCGTCTTCGATGAGTCAGTGGGCAGTCTTCGATGAGTCAATGAGCAGTCTTCACTCATTTGGATCATGAACAATGTTGAGGGCTGCCATCACACCATCGATGTTATTGCAGGCTACAAGATCACCCATCATGAAGAAGAATGGGACAAGATCCTTTTGACAGTCACGGAACATGGAAGCCGTAACATCACCTTCCAGGAGATTCCACCACTGTAGTCTGGAGCCCATCAGCCCTGCCTTACTCTTGGATAGTTCCAAATCCATGACAAGATCAGTCAGTTCACCGTCTGTTATGAGGTGTGGTTCAGAGGAAGAGGATGGGAGAAAATATTGGTCATGTGACATTAATAGTTGAGGACTAGAAATTTTATCCTTTTCCTCTTCCTCGTCTGACTCAAGTGAGAATGATTCTGGTGCACCAGGAACCGGCAGTCCTTCTTCGTGGTCCTGGGTGTATAGCTGATGGAATGTTTGGATAATGTACACTCAACTATTTCTTCTTTGACACACCTTTCCCAAATAAAGGCACCATGCAGAAGTAACAATTGCTGATATGATCTGTTGGCTATCTCCAAATCATTGGCACTGCAAATGGCATAGATTTCCTTCTCCTGTTCAACCACTGGCGAAGATTTATTGCACAAGTGTTACAGCATATGTGTGGGGCCCATTTCTTGTCCTGAGCTCTAATTTTGCAGCCAAAATAAAGGTGAACGGCTTTCTTAACCACAGTGGTTATACTGTGGTTTTGTGATACAAAAGTCACTTCGCCACAAACATAGCAGAAGTTATCTGCATTGTTCACACAAGTACAAGGCATATCTGCTCACTTTGGCTAAACAGAAATGTGTCCCCTTTGCAAAATAAAACACTGGCAAATAAGAGAGCACGACACTATATGATTTCTAGACCTGATGTAGGGCAATTTGTTCAACAGGGTGATGTAAGTTTAGTTATGATTGCACCATGCATGACTTCTAGGAATAACATGATGCAGTTCATATCATTTATGACGCAATATCAGCTTCAGAATGTACTATTCATTGTTTTCCCTAAAAAGCAAGCACTCTCCAAACCAGTCATCGATTTATTCATAGATCCAATCAAAGATGTACTTTAGTCATTTCTGGTTTAAATTGAGATCCCTTCCCTTTATAACTCACTTATCCTCCGCCATTCCCAAGTCAAAGGTCATATATACTGACCCAGTATCATATCTTTAAAATTAGAGTCAGTCAACAATATTAAGCATAATTTTCGTTTTCAGTGACCCAGAATTAGTAAAGTTTTACAACATTTATTTCGGGAGCATTTTGACTGTAGACCAGTGTAATCTGTTTCACATATATGCTGTGGGACCACTCTTCAGCACGATCCGTGATTGGGAGGGGTGGGTGGCATAAAACCTTTCATTAATCATTAAGCTTTTCTCTATTCTCGGAAGCATCACAAAATGTAAATAGCGTATGTTCCTGATCTGTGTGCCCCATGGCAGTATTTTATCTGTTACTCTTTTTAACCTCATAATTAATACCATTACCAAGATTTTTTTCCTTGTATGGATTACTCCCTATATGTTCATGATTTCCTTATGTTACCGATCGAAACACGTGCACAGAAATGAAAGATAATTCTAAAACATAAAACAAGATTAAAAATTGGGCCAGTGCCAATGGCTTCAAATTCTCAAAATCAAAATCAGTATGCATGAATTTCTGTCCGCTCGAAGACTAACATGATGATCCTAAACTCTCTCTCTGGACGGAACACCTAAGCCGGTTGTTGAGGCAACAAAGTTTTAGGTATTGTCTTCCTCAGAAAACTCACCTTCATTCCACACAATAAGAAACTGAAAGCTCAAAGCTTGAAAGTCTTTGAGTTACTCAAAGTAGTAGCGCACACTGACTGGGATGCTGATCTTATCTTTGATCCAAATTTACTTACTGATGTGTTGTTTATGGCTCAGCCAAATTGCCTTACTTAAAGATGGTTGACCCAATTCACCATCAAGCAGTACGACACGCCTTATGAGTATTTAGGACATTTCCATGTGAAAGCCTGTTGGCTGAAGCGAATGAACCACCTCTCTAATATCGTAGAGACTCATTATCAATACAATATGCCCTAAAACTAAGATTCTTCCTTTTGAACCCTGCTTTTCAGTCTCTTTCCCAACCCAAATACAAAACATTATACCAAAATAAAGCAAATGCCATAGCTACATTTGGAATTTGACTGTCTTCCAGCCGTCACTGTACAAACATTGATCTTTGAAAAATCCAAATGTATTTTGTTTCTGTAACAACTCCCTGGCTTCTTAACCCAAAGTACATTGTATGCTGCATGAAGAAAACCAAATCGGAAACAAATCCTTCCATTTGTTTCTAACTCTTCTAAGGATCTTTTCTACGAACTTAAGAACTACACAAGAATTTGTACTGACGGCTCAAACGATGGCGAAAAGGTTGCTGCAGCCTTCGGTAATAGAAATCACACTACAAACATTCGCACGCCCGACGATGCATTGATATTTTCAGCCGGAATCAGGGCAATAGACTTTCCCCTGCAATGTATATTAAAACTAAACATATTCTAAGTTCTTAACATCATCCCCGATTCACTATCAATACTAAAGTCACTACAAAATAGAAAGTTTGAAAACCCATTACTGACCAAATGTATCATCAAACATATGGAGCTGTGTACCTCTGACAATATAGGATGTTTTTGGTTACCAGCCATATCGATATTGAACTTAATGAAAAAGCACACAGCTCTGCTAAAATAAACGAGTCTCTTTAATCATCTGATTTTAAAATATCATGCACTTATTTAAATCCTAACAAAAGATCTGTATTAAGTAGCATGCATTGTGGGAAGATATTGTCCAATAAATGGCAGGTGTTATGGAGTGGTGCTGTAAATAATAAGCTCCATATCATCAAAACCAACCTTAGACGATTGGCATCCTCAGGAACCATCCATAGGGACAGTCATTACAAGAATTGGTCATACTTACATAACCTATTCCTACATATTACAGGGCGAAGACCCACCTGAGTGCGTTTCTGACAATGAACCCTTAGCTTTGAAGCAATCTATAATAGATTGTGTCGATCTCCAACCAACAATGTTCAGCGCATGAAGGAAATTTTAGATAATGTACATGTAACACGGATTTTAAATTATCGTGAAGGATGTAAACATTTATTCTAAACTATAGCTTGTGTGGAATCCTAGCTCCTTTCAGTAGTTTTAACCAACATTTGTCCTGTTAATCATCCTAATTTATCTTGTATTATCTAATTACCCTTTATTCACATCATTTACATCCCCTGTTGATCGGTAACTTGAATATATCTGTACAACATCATCTCTATCTTTTTGTATTTTCCATGGCTCGTTGGCAATAAACCTTTTGATAATACTATATGAGGTTTAAAGTTAACCTCCTTGTCTTAATGATACATGTCTTGTCATATTGACTTTGGCCTAATGCTACGTGTCTTGTCATATTGACATTGGCCTATTGATACGTGTCTTGTCATATTGACATTGTTCTAATGATACTTGTCTTGTCAGATTGACATTGGCCTAATGATATGTGTCTTGTCATATTGACATTGGCCTAATGATATGTGTCTTGTCATATTGACTTTGGCCTAATGATACTTGTCTTGTCATTTTGACTTTGGCCTATTGATACGTGTCTTGTCATATTTACATTTTCCTAATGATACTTGTATTGTCAGATTGACATTAGCCTAATGATATGTGTCTTGTCAGATTGACATTGGCCTAATGATACGTGTCTTCTCATAATGACATTGGCCTAATGATACGTGTCTTGTCATATTGACATTGGCCTAATGATACTTGTCTTGTCATATTGACATTGGCCTATTGGTACGTGTCTTGTCATATTGACATTGTCCTAATAATACGTGTCTTGTCATATTGACATTGGCCTAATGATACGTGTCTTGCCATATTGGTCTTGGCCTAATGATACTTGTCTTTTCAGACTGGCATCCTTGGCGTGCTCAGTACTCATAATGAAAAACATAATGTTCTCGTAATTTATGAGGCGAACCACTTTGTTCTAATCGTTTGTGTTTAGTAATATTAAGGGACATGATGTACACGTATTTCATGCTATTTTAGGTATACCTTTTATATATCTTGTCTTGTTGTGGGACATGGTGTACTCGCTCTTCTACACTTAATAACATGGACGGTGTATTCACATTTCTACACTTATTATATTGCGAGGCTTGGTGTACTCACCTTTATACACTTCATTAGATGCCGGGTAAACCTCTTCGTCAAAATCATATGTGTCTCGTCATAGGGACACTGCATATACTGCCTAGAATCAATATTATCCCATGGGTTAACCATTCTGTAATGGGCCATCTTGATGTTGCCTGCTCGATACAATGTAAGAATATAATCCATAACATTTAATAATATTAGTATTAAAGAGTGGTAATGAACACGTGCAGGCACTTACCTGATTGCGCAGCAGATCCGATCATGTCTGCCATTACTTACCTTATATATTTGTATATATGTCTGATCCAACCGCTTCCACATATTAAATTCTTCTTTATATGTCATTAGGCTTGCTATATATACTTGAATATAAGTTAGATCGAACTAAATCAGCAGATTTGAGATTACATAATTAACCGTTAACGTAACCTTATCAATGAAAGAACAAAAATAGCCTCTTTCAGCAAACACTGTACAGTGAAACTCTTTCTAGCAGATTGTTTCGATCTCCAACCTAAAAGCGATTGTTACTTAAATGTTCGGCACACAAAGGAAAAATGTCTTGTATTTTTAATTTGTTGTAGAAAGCTGTAATTATTATAAAATATAACTCGTGAGCAATCCTATTTCCTTTCAGTACTTTTAACGAACGTGTGTACTGTTAGTCACTATAGTTGAGAAGTTATTATCTCATTACCTTTTATACACTCCAACTGATTGGGAACCTTCAACAGGAATCATAGGTAAGCATCCAGGAAATAAATATTTCGACAGGAATATATCAAATTTCGTTCAATCTGATACGATTCGATAATGTACCAGACAAAATATCTGAGATAAGTTAAATCTGATGCTATCTGAGATTGACCTCAGTACGAAGACAGGGAAAATTACGGTTGCCATTATACCCCTGTCATGGCCATGTATATTGTTTGAAACAAAGATCACCATATTATAACACATGATTAATAAATGTATTTTCTCTCTTTCGGTTTGTCTCTTCGCATCTTTCATACTGTAGCCTGTCCACAATTTAGTTTTAATTTTTTAAATTGTTATTTTAATTATTTAAATTCCTATAAATATACTTTCGATATGGCCGTAGCTCCAATGATCACCTGGAAACATTTCTTCACAAGCTTTTTATCAAGAAGAAGATTTAGTAGCGGTTTTCTTTGATTTACAAAAGGCCTATGATACAACATGAAAGTACGGAATAATTAATGACCTGCACGGTCTGGGTCGAAAACTCCGTCTGCCCTCTTGCATATCAAACTTTCTCTCAAACAGGGAATTCAAGGTATGAGTTGGTTCCACCCTCTCTGATATGTACGAGCAAGAGATGCCAGGGCAGCATTTTATCTGTAACGCTTTTCAACATCAAAATCAATAGCATCACCAAGTGTTTGGCTCCTGGTGTGGATTGCTCCTTATACGTTGATGACTTTCTAATATGTTATCGATCAAAGCGCATGCATACATATGAGAGACAACTGCAGCAAAATATCAACAAGATTCAAAATTGGGCCCGTACTAACGGTTTCAAATTCTCGAAATCTAAAACGGTATGTATGCATTTCCGTCAGTTACGAAGACATCGAGATGAACCTAAACTCACGCTGGACTGAACATGTATTCCAGTTGTTGAGGAAACAAAGTTTTAGGCATTATCTTCGACAGAAAACTGATATTTATTCCACACCTAAAGAACTTGAAAGCTAAATGCTTGAAATCTCTAGATTCACTTAAAGTAGTAGCGCACACTGACTGGGGTGCTGATAGAAAAGTCATCCTCAGTTTATATAGAACGTTTATTCGCTCCAAACTGGACTATGGTTGCGTTTTTTATAGTTCAGCCAGGATGTCCTGCTTGAAGATGCTTGCCCCAGTTCATTATCAAGGAATAAGACTCGCTCTAGGAGCATTTAAGACATTCCCGTGTGAAAGCCTTCTCGCTGAAACGAACCAACCACCTTTATCACATGGTAGAGAAATGCTTTCCGTACAGTATGCTCTCAAATTAAGATCAAACCCTCTGAACCCGCTTTTTCGGCTGTTTTTCAACCGAAATATAAAACCTTATACGAAAATAAACCAAAACGCCATACCTTCCTTTGGCATTAGAATATCATCCAGCCTTGACAGTACCAAATTGATCTTTCTAGAATTCAGAAAATGTCCATCTCCGAAACGCCTCCCTGGCTACTTAAACAACCAAAAGTACTTTTTACGCTACACGATGGAAAAAATCTGAGACAAACCCTTCCATCTTCTACAACTCTTATCATGAACTCCTCACCCAATTTAAAAACTACACAAGAATTTATATTGATGGATCAAAGGATGAGGAAAAGGCTGCTGTAGCCATCGTTAGTGGAAAACACACAAGTTCGCTTACTAAATCGTACATGGATATTTTCAGCCAAAATCAGAGCAATAGACCTTGCTCTGCAATATATCGAAAACAAACGTATCTTAAACAGCAGCATCTTGTCCGACTCAGTACTTTAGTCACTACACAATAGAAAACTGGAAAACCCATTATTAACCAATATTCTCGTCAAAAATACTGAGCTGAGTACCTGCCACAATATATATATATATATATATATATATATATATATATATATATATAT
This sequence comes from Megalonaias nervosa, assembly GCA_016617855.1. Taxonomy (NCBI): domain Eukaryota; kingdom Metazoa; phylum Mollusca; class Bivalvia; order Unionida; family Unionidae; genus Megalonaias; species Megalonaias nervosa. Next base: position 29,117 of record JAECUM010001592.1, on the reverse strand, counting down.
ATATATATATATATATATATATATGTAGTTGATAACCTAGTCATATTGATATTAGAAGTAATGAAACAGCAGATCGCGCTGCTAAAACGGCCCTATCCCTCGAACCATCTGATTTTAAATTACTGTATACTGATTTTAAACCTAGTATCAAAGAGTGTTTACGTCAGAAGTGGCAGGCGTCATGGAATGATGCAATGAATAACAAACTTCATGAAATCAAGCCAGCCCTAGGAGAATGGACTCCTTCCTACAGAACCATCCGTAGAGAGGAGGTAGACACTGTAAGAATTAGATTTGGTCATGCTTATATAACCCACTCCCACATGCCAAAAGGCGAAGATCCACCAGAGTGCGTTTCTTGCAATGAACCATTTATTGTTAATCACTTTATGATGGAGTGTTTCTACCTCCAACCTAAGCGCGATCAGTACTACAATGTGCATGACATGAAGGAACCGTCTGATACAATAAAGGTGACTTGTATTATAGAATTCCTGAAAGAAGTAAACATTTATTCTAAGCTATAACTTTGATGCCATCACCTCAAACATTTTTATGTAATGTATATACACCATCCTTTAGTTTCAATACCTTGTCATATGTCTTCATTAACATGCACCATTTACATTCCCCGTTGATCGGGAAGCTTTATATATTACCGTTACAATCTTTTCGTTTTTCTTTCAACTGTTTGGTTTTATATCGCTGGTCAATACGAAACCTTTTACCACTTTTAAATGATCCTACATATAACCTTTTGTATGGCGCTAAATAGCCTAACAGTACTTGTGCGCCGTATAAATACAATCAATCAATCAATCAATCTGGATGATCTATAACAAACATCAGTTAGTAACTGATAATATCTACAGGATTCTGTTTAACACGATTCAGTTAGTATGACCCAGTAGTTTTGGTTCTTCCGCTTCAGTTAGGTTCGTTTCGGTATTTATTGCCAAACGATTTAATTTTGTGGACCCCTACAATAATATCTAAAATAATGTAGGAATCCTCGACATGAAAGACAACTTTAGCAAGAAAGATAAAAAATTATCATATGTGTTATCGTGTAGAAATCGCCCAAAAATAACAAAATTTGTTCGAAAACAAAAATATATCATAGGTGTGATCTTGGAACTATATACAAATCGTTGGACATAAGAAATACAGATAATAGCTTATCAACAAAAGAGAATGATGCGGATGGCTGCATTAACTTTAGATATTTAGCATAGAAACACTCATACACACACCATGACATTATAATGCATTTCAGTATCATCAGTATGAATACATGTACTATACCTGTATCATCAGCACGAATACGTGTACTATACCTGTTTCTCGTTGACCTGAAGTTCTGGTGGGGTTTATCAGCAACAAGCTCTCCGTGCACACGTTTTTCTATCTTCCTTAGACCAGCTGGAGTTAGCAAAGTTTTCGATGGGACCTATTTTTATAAGTGTTCACTGAAGTTTCACGATCTGCTTAATTTACAGTTTTGTGTGTGCTAGCTTATCGAAACATTTCTTCGTTAAATACCTCGCTCAGACAAATGTGTGTCCTTTAGGCTTTGTGACACGTATGTAATTTCTGTAGCGGTATAGAATCATTGTCGATTCTATTTACCTGAATACCAGTAGTTGACTGGTCGGTGGGGTATTTGCTTTTGGTCTGTTATAATGGTTGAAATTATCTACAAAACAAGGGATTATTCCACTAATGCGTATTTTAACAGTGGTCAAAATTATATATAAAACAAGGGACAATTCCATTAATGCATCTTACAATACTATGGTCTGAATAATTTATACAATAAAGGATAATTCCACTAATACTTATTACATCAAAATGGTCACGAGTATTATATAACGGTGGTTAAATCCACTAATGCTTATTACAAGAAGCCATTAGTACACAACAAATTCTTATACTTTACGAATTGTTCCTTGCACAATGTGAAACTAGTACACTCTATGTCCCCTAAGATGTAAAGAATACAAGATGTTATTTATAAGTAACAAAAGTATAATTGCTGTGCAAAAAATACGGAAGGAAAGATGGAGAGGCCGAAGAGATAGAAACTCTGTGGCAATATAAATGGGAAGGAAATATAAATTTATTATTGATAGCATTATAAATATATTTCTCAAAACAAAAGAAAACAAAAAAGACAAAGAAAGGATAATCAGGAATAATACACCTGCTGGATTTTAGACAGCAAAGTTGACCAACGGATTATATGTAAGACCAGATTGCTTTGGCAAATGCAACTTGTAACATTTGGTCTAGGGGTAGTGAAAAACAGTATATCACGGTGATTTTTTTTCCCGGCTGCTTCTCACGCTCAGGAGTGACTGAAAAAATGTTCTCCATATGGCTAGACTAGAGGAGAACATATTATAGTACGAGGTTTGGAAGCTATCTTCGTACATCTTATTTAACTTATTTTATCAAATTGTCTCCAATTTAAAAAAAAAATATACATGCTTCCCTCATCAATCATGCCATAAAGAATAGGACATAATTATTATACTTTCAGTTTTGTTCACTTAATGTTTTTATCATTTGTTATTACAAGTTTGTTTGGGTTTTTTTTGGGGGGGGGGATCACATTAGTACATGACTTAATATATATCGACACATAACGACACATATGAATCAGTTAATTAAATAGTTAATAGTTTAAACAAATAATTCAATTGATTAATTAGTCGAAATAAAATTTTAAACAAAATAATTAAATTCATTAAGTAGTCTGTGAATAAATAAGATTCTATTTAGTACACAATCATCAATGTTTAAAATCCACCAAAGATTTACCAGTGAAAGCTATCAAAGACTGTGGCTATTAAAAATGTCAGTTTATTATTCTTCTGCGCAGGAAGAAATAAATTCTGTTTATTTCAGCACGGCTACATTTCAGTATGTTTTGATACGGCCAGTGGGAACGACGCCGTTAGCTACACAGAGATGTGATTATTGCACCAAAATTAAAGTACCTGGAAAAAGAAGAATTGTATATGAGTAAAATACGTTCGGCCCAAACATCTGTATATCGAAAACTTTTCTATTTTGTAAACTTGATTATAGACAGAAATCGATACTGGTTTAAACAGTATTTATTTACTGGAGTCAGTGTGGAAAGTACAGAGCAACGAGCATAAGCTTATTTGAGTTCTCTCCTCATTAACAATTTTGACCTTGAATAACATAAATACAAAACTTTTAAGTATCCTATGTGAGAAAGCTTACATAAATTTATAATGCAAAATTAATGCATTAGTGTTTATGATCATGATTTTTAATATTTTATCGTAACTGTTTCAGACGTGCAGAATGATGTTAATGTTTTTGTAATGCGAGTAATTTTGTAACCATAGTTGAAAAATCAATGTATAAACGGTTGCTAAAAGATTGCTTTAGGCTAAAACGCCGTGACATTATTAGATCTATTTTTAGGTGCAAACAAATTTGCAGCTTAGCTTAGGCACAATTTTCAGAATGAATTCTAAAAATCCAAAACCGATTAAAAGCTAATGAAAGGTCTGGATATAGCCATTTCATTGTTCAAGTATTAAGAGCACAGGTTATGCCATAATTGAGACAGCAATTAAGTGTAATATGGTAGATTGCCTAAGGCAGAAAACGTCGGCTGCGGCACTCAGGTTGTTGGACGTGAACACGTCCTCGTGGTGAAGGTATGCGGCCAAATTCATTGACTAAAATTGTAGACTTTTGCAATTAACGCTTGGACTGACCAGTTTAAAATTGACACATTCTCCGAAAATATTCCGTACATAACATTTCATATAAAACAATGCAGAAGAAAGGTTATTTTAATATGTAAACATTCAAATTAAAAAACCTACACTCTTGTAAAGCTCGATATAAATTAATACGATCACAGAGTACGCATGCGTCTCTAACTGAAGGAAAATGTTCTCGAGGTGTAAGGCTACAGAAAGCTGTAGCAGAAAATGGTTAACTCAGTCAGCGAGAGAATACAATAATTAAAGGACATCTTCATGGCCTCCAACCTCGCACTTTCGTTTTCGTATACAAGAGTTGAGGATATGGCGGGAGGGGATGGGCCTGGGGTAAAGTACTCACAAATTAATAAAATAAATTATTAAATAAATAGACAAATAAATATCATCTTATATGCGTAAGAACATCGTCTTAAGCGAGACTGCCCAGAATGGGGGAAAAATGGGTGGGTACATTAAGCCCACTTTGGGATGGTGGTGCTCATGGTGTAGTACCAATACCACCCCACCCCCCACCCCGTTATATTATAGAGATTATTTTATTGGATTCATTAAGTGTTACTGTATTGCAATACATATTGCAATATATCGCAATATGGTTTGGGGCGTATTGTTGGACCCTAAGAGATATATATATATATATATATATATATATATATAATTGTTGTTGTTATAGGGTTTAACGCCATTTTTCAGCACAAGATAGGCTATACATGGCGGACAGTATAAATGGTGGAGGGAGAACCCAGGAAAACTCTGGAAAGAACCACAGACCCACGAGAAGCTGCCGGCAAGCTTTTTCACATACCCACATTGGCCGAGCCCGAGACTCGAACCCACGCAACATACCAACATTGGCCGAGCCCGAGACTCGAACCCACTCAGACAGAGGTGAGATGGCAGTGATCCGAAACGGTGAGCGCTGTAAACCACTCGGCCACTTGGGGCCCCTATATATATATATATATATATATATATATATATATATATATATATATATATAGAGAGAGAGAGAGAGAGAGAGAGAGAGAGAGAGAGAGAGAGAGAGAATTATAAACATACACCAGACTGAACGGAAAGTGCTATCCCTGGATTCTATTGAAGAATACTTAATATTAGTTGGCAGAATTAATATTTAATACAAATAATACTATCATACAGGTTAGAGAATTTTTAATTCGTACTCTACGGAGATTCGAACCCAAGTCCGCGGGTAAACGGCACACGTTGCCTTGCCTGCACACACGAGCCCATATTCCCTCACGTCTAAGCACTCATCAGAGTACGAATTAAAAATTCTCTAACCTGTATAATAGTAATATATATATATATATATATATATATATATATATATATATATATATATATATATATATATATATATATATATATATATTGATCCTGGTAGTTAAGCGGCGGTTTTCCAATGCAATACAATACTTGGAGCTATACGTCGTGCAGATGGATGGTCGGGAGGGCACGTTTTCGACAATTCGACTTGTCACGTCAAGCCCTAGGAGGTCTTAATTTACTCGCCCACTTTCTCTCTCTGTTTCCTTGTATCTCTTGATACCACCGTTGCCCCTTTCCTCTTTCCTCCTCTCAAAGACCCCCTAGGAGGCGGTGGCTTAATGGGTGGTCCATCGGGAGAAAATTTTACGTACTGAGTATACCATCTGTGTATCCCTGGCACTTGAAAAGTATCCATTGTTGGACTCAGTGTCGGGTGGGTGAGCACGTGTGTCATAGAATGGACGAATGAGGGGTTGGAATGCCACTCATGGAAAACAGTGACAACACGCACAAAAATTAAGATGATTGAATTAGATGATTATGATGAATTAAAAGTGTATTGCACCATAGTAAAAAGAAAAGAGATAACTGCAGTTAAACCGTTCTTAAATACTGTCTGTTCTTAAAGTTCTATGTTCACTGTTACTTCTGCGCAGAATTATTATTCACTGAGTATATAGGCGTAATATTTCATACACGAAATGAAAATAAACGAAGGCTGTAATGTTTGTTCTGCGATAAACATTTAACAACTCACAGCCATGGGCGTTAAAAGCATTAAAAGAATGCATTATTATGTCGTAAAACTATTTTCGTTTGCAGCCATTTTCTTGGAAGATATCTTTCAGAATGGTAGTTTGCCCGCCTCTAAGAAACTTTCCCTTCATATCTAATAATATCAGCCAATAACATCATGTTCGTCATTCTATAGAAAGCTATTAAAGATTGCTTGGACTTAGTTTTTGTTCAAATGCATATAAATATCTCAAAATAAATCTGACAAAAGCGTTGTCTTAGGTTACGTTAAGAACATTCTCTCATGCCGGACAATTCCGTATTCATTAACTGATAACTTCAAAGGATATATTATAGTTATATTTAAAAGTCAAATTTAAAATAGGGTTAGGGTTGAATTTAACTTAATCCTGCAGCTCAAACAAAACTTCTTCAAAACATATTGGATATAAGGCGACATAGATAACTCAACGAAAGCCTCAACAGAAATGTAAATAAATTATTTACATCGACGTCTTCAACGATTTAGTCTTTTATATGAACACTACTTCAATTTGAACGAATTTCTACTTAGCCAGTCTTAACGGGAACATTGCTGATTTTACGGCCATTAACCGAAGATGATGGTGTTTATGCATACATATGATACGCAATAACTTTTTAGCCAGTCTGCACACACTATCTGGATGTTATCCTGCCTCACTTTTTCAATGTTGAACATTATCATGGTGGTCCCTTTTCAATGTTGAACATTAAGCGGTCAAAAATGACCCCAAGGTTAGTTTTCAGTGTTGAAAACTGTCCCGGAGTCATGCTGCAACGTTGAAACTGTCCTTGAGGTCATTTTTCAACGTTAAAAACCATCCTCCGGGATCATGTTTCAACGTTGAAAACTGTTCCCGGGGTCAATTTTCAACCTTGAATATTGTCCCGAGGACAGGCTTGTGAAGTGGAGATCGATACACAACGGTGTATTTTCCACACAAACTCGGGTTAATTTCATCCTTGTATTTCACATGTCGAAAGAGCTCCAACATCAGTATTATTAGAAAGGCTCATTCAGTGATGTTAACGAATATGCGAGTCGATGTGACCAATGTCAGAAAAAGATGTCGCTTCAGAAATCAAAGAAACCCTTTAAACCAATTCCACCTATAGCATTTCATCAAATGGGAATGGACATAGCTGGGTCGTTAGATCAGATTGACAGTGATAATTACAGTCTTGATATGTTTTATTATACTAGAAGAAGGTAAAAGACAAATATACTTTCATGTTAAAGTTTAATCGTGTGTTACGAAGAGAAGATGGTAGAACTGGCATAATCATGTGATCCTAATTGTAATATTAAACATTATCCAAAGAAAATGAGATCAGTTTGGTATCGTTTAAGTTGTACTTTCAGTTCACATAATCATCACATCCACACATGGCATTGCTTGGTTTGCTTTTGGCTCGCAATGTGCATGATTCAAGGCTGATAAATTCTTATAATGCAGACAAGCTACAATTTCAGATGACATATAAATACATTTCGGTGATTTTAATGGTACTTGTGCAACAATAGATTATATTGTCATAATACAGAACTGTAAAGACAATATTGAACAAAAACACATATGCATCGTTCAAAGACGCTAAATGTGTGCAGTACAATTTGTATGCCCTTGCATTCGAAGAGGGTTAAAACTGCTTTGACACTTAAGACTTCTTTTTAACATATTTTTTCAAAATGAAGTTTCTACTAATTCAAATGGAATCAATGGTAGTTTTAATAAGGTTTTATTCGCCTTATTGTTTGGGGGAAAGGGGTAAAGGTATTACAAATAAGCCATGCTCCAATAATGTTGAGTCTGGAAATGGAATATATATAACTTAAACATATATTCAATATACTAGACACGAATATGCACAGTAAATTTAATACAAAATTAAATCGTTTTAAAACTACATAACTACTGCATTACAATATAGAAAAATAATATACCGTTATTGTTATTTAAAGAAAAATTAAGATATCGTATAATAAGCAACAGACATAGAAAGTTACATACAGAAATGAAAAAGATAGATCATTCTTTAGGTTCTGTTGCTCATTTGAACAAATTGACATGCGACAAAATGTATTTGAAAAGAAAGTACACAGACAAGTGCATACATGTGCCACACACACACACACACACTATATATATATATATATATATATATATATATATATATATATATATATATATATATATATATATATATATATATAAGTGAAATGAGACTTAAAATCCTGATTTGTCTGTATTAGGTGCTTGAGTTGTGTGTATATATATATATATATATATATATATATATATATATATATATATATATATATATATATATATATATTGTTACGTATCGGCTCGTTTAAAGTAACATGAAGAAAAGAGTGACTACAACAAGCTTTGTAAACTTTAACAAAAATAATTTATTTCCCTAGAAAACACGGTGAAAAGGTAAATATATGAAACAAGACTTACGATTTACGAAGAAGATCCAAAAATGTGTCCTAATGTTGTGAAAACACATACGTCCTGTGACTAAACAGTTCTAAACTGACGTAGTCTGAATCTCAATTCCGTTCCAAGATGGCGGATGATGATGTCAGACGAAGGTTAAACTCAAGTGTCCAGAATTTTCACTGTGAATCACAATTTGTATTGTTCAGTTCCAATTTAGAATTAATTTCAGCAAATGTCTTTGTCCAAAGCCAGTCGTGTGGTTCTCCAGGGAAAATAATTATTATTTAACAGGTAGACGAAGTACAGCTATCATCGATAACAAAACATGTTGTTCTACATACGTACGAACGAACAACTCTTTCCAGCACGAAAGAATACCTTTTTCTTAAGGTATTTAGAAACTCTATAAGATGTTACAATCTGACTCTCTAAGATGTTAAATATGACTCTAGACTAGTTCGCAGCTACCTGAGTATTTTAAAGCAAACTAATACGTCACCCCATGCACATGCATGAAGAAATCATGGAGATTTTGAAATATCGTCAACGTAGTATAGAATGTCAACAAGTATTATTAGTAATGACCGTGGTCACAACCAATCATTTACATAGCTATTTCCGACTGTTTACTTAATATGACAGAACCGTCATACAAAAATCGTGCTTACGCGAGTCCCATTTACGTTTTAAATAAACACGATGTTTCTAACAAAATATCAGATTCTGCGAACATAATAACCATCATAATAATAATTATATTTAATGATATAAAAATGAAATAAAAATGGAATAAAAAGAATTCAAATTTTAACACACATGTAATTTAACTACAGGGCCGTAACACTTTCCCCCATAAAGAAAAAAGAAAGATTTATGTAATAAAGCTTTCTTTTTTACCAGATGTAAATTATACATGAGGTAAAAAAATTTACATAAGAAGAACTCTTATGAATTATACAAAGATATATATGAAAATGATATTTCTATACACGGGAAAATGCATCTGCAATTAAATTGTCTTTTCCCTTGATGTGCCTGATGTCAAGATTGTACTCTTGCAAAAATAAGCTCCATCTCAATAGTCTTTGATTTTTATTTTTCATTCTGTCGATGAAAGTAAGGGGGTTGTGATCACTAAACACAACAACCGGAGAAGGAGCTGAGCTGATATAAACTTCAAAATGCTGTAATGCCAGCATTAAAGCCAAGCATTCCTTCTCGATTGTTGAGTAGTTTCTTTGGTGTTTATTTAATTTCTTAGAGAAATAACACACTGGATGTTCTACACCATTTTTGTCATCTTGAAGCAAAACTGCTCCAACCCCAACATCACTTGCATCCACAGATAGTTTGAATGGTTGACTGAAATCTGGAGCTGTTAAAACTGGTGCACTTTTAAGTATGGCTTTTAATCTATCGAAAGCCTCTTGACATTTCTCAGTCCAAAGAAACTTGTTTTTCTTTCTCAACAAGTTTGTCAGAGGTTCAAAAATATCAGAAAAATTAGAACAAAATTTGCGATAGTACCCAGCCTTACCCAAAAATCGCATCAGCTGTTTTCTTACTGACAGGCACAGGAAATTCAGAAATAGCCTTGACCTTAGCATCTATAGGTTTAACTTGAACATGTCCCACAATATGTCTTAGAAAAGTAACACACGCACGGCAGAACTCACTTTTAGATAAATTAATAGTCAAATTTGCTTCAGTGAGTCTGTGAAAGAATTTCCGAATCGTGGCTAGATGTTCTTTCCAGGTGTGTTGTAGATGATGACATCATCAATATAGGCATCACAATTGTCTAGACCAGAAGTAATCATATTCATAAGGCGTTGAAAAGTACTTGGAGAACCTTTCATCCCAAATGGCATTACTTTATACTGGTCGAGTCCATCTGGAGTCACAAATGCCGAAATTTCTTTTGCTCTTTCCGTTAGTGGAATTTGCCAAAAACCCTTCAGAAGGTCGAATTTATTGACGTATTTGGCATTTCCAATTTTGTCGATACAGTCATCGATTCTTGGCAATGGAAATGAGTCTGTTTTTGTCCCCCTGTTCACCTTCCTATAATCCGTACACATTCGGAAAGTTTTATCCGGTTTCGGAACAAGTATGCACGGTGAACTCCAATCACTCTTACTGGGCTCTATAAAATCATTTTCCAGTAAATAATGAATCTCTTTTTTCATGTATTCCTGTTTAAAAGGATTCATCCTGTATGGGTGTTGTCTCATGGGTTTTGAATCTACTATTTCAACGTCGTGAAAAATTTTCTTTGTCCTTGTAGGTATGTCTGGAAACAAGTGCTCATATTCAGACAATAATTGTTTAAGTTCACTTTTTTCTTGATTTTGTAAATGAGAAAGCTTCTGGTCTAGATTTTCCATAATTTCCGAATTCCGAAGACTGGTTGTTCCAAGATCAGCAGAATCCAACTGAACTCCTTCATTCAAATCCTCAGTTGATGGGACAGGTACAACTAAATTAATTGCATGATTTACCTGGCTATTTCTTTCAACATACTCCTTTAACATATTGATGTGGCACAGTTGTTTTGGTTTTCGCCTATCAGGAGTATTTATAATGTAATTTAAATCCTTATTTTCTTTTCAACCGTGTATGGACCATAATATTTTCCCTGAAGAGGATTTTGTGGAATGAGCAAGAGAGCCAGGACTATCACCAGATTGAAAACTCCTATCCCTTGAGTTTTTATCATATCTTAATTTCATCTTTGAGTAGAGTGCAAATTTGCTCTTGCGACCTCACAAGCCTTTGACAATTTATACTTGAAATCAGAGACATAATCAAGAAGATTAAGTTCTGTTCCTTCATTTGAAAGAAGTTTCTCTTTCAGTAACTTTAAAGGTCCACGCACAGTATGTCCAAATACAAGTTCAATGGGACTGAACCCTAGAGATTCCTGAACGGACTCTCTAACTGCAAACAAAAGTAAATGAATGCCTTCATTCCAGTCTTTACCTGTGTCAAAACAATACGACTTCATCATATTTGTCAGAGTTTGATGAAATCGTTCCAAAGCCCCTTGGCTCTCAGGATGATAGGCAGATGATTTGAACTGTTGAATGCCCAATTCATGCATGGCTTGCTGGAAAATTCCAGACATGAAATTTGACCCTTGATCCGATTGGACAAATTTGGGAAGGCCAAATTGAGTAAAGAACTTTATCAAAGCCTTTACTATATTTTTGGTTTTAATATTCCTCAAAGGAATTGCCTCTGGGAATCTTGTTGACGCACACATTATGGTCAACAAATATTGGTTGCCTGACTTGGTCTTTGGTAAGGGACCAACACAATCTACCATAATTCTACTGAATGGTTCATCAAATGCAGGAATCGGTTGCAGATGAGCTTTAGGTATCTTTTGGTTTGGTTTTCCTACAATTTGACAAGTATGACAAGATCTACAAAACTTGCACACATCACTTTTGATTTTTGGCCAATAGAAGTGAGTCAAGACCTTGTGATACGTTTTATTTATCCCTAAATGACCAGCCAGAGGAGTTTCATGGGCCAAACTAAGTATTTCCTGTCTGTAAGGTTTCGGAACCACAATCTGATATTTTATTGACCATTCGTCACTAGCAGGAACCTCGGGAGGTCTCCATTTTCTCATAAGGACTCCATTTTTAATGAAGTAACAGACAGGTACTTCATTTGCTTCAGTTTCACTAACGGCCCGCTGAAACAAACAGGAGATCTCAGGATCCTTTTCCTGTTCGACGACAAGTGATTGTCGTTTATTACCCTGATCAGAAAAAAAGAGAATGAGTATTCAAAAGAGGATCACTATGATCAACACCTTTTGACTGATCCAAATTAGAAGTGCAAGTGACCTCATCAAAAGCCTGACCAATACATGTGTCAGCTAAAGGAATACACTCCTTATCAAAATCATTCTCAAGAGCTTTCTTTGCCATAGCTCTGGTAACTGCACAAGCTGGGAATAAATCAGGGATTTCTTTTTCAACAGGATCAACTTTCTGATCCAAAGAAGGTTTGTCAGTTACTAGAGGATTAACCACAACCTTGTCTCCAGCTAAGTCATTGCCTAGCAAGAAATGAATGCCCTCAACGGGTAAAGTAGACACTACACCGACTGTCACAGGTCCTGAAACTAAGTCTGATGACAAATTAACAGAATGGAGAGGAACATTAACAAAGCCGCACTCTACTCCCTGAATGAGAACACTCATTAGAACAGGACTTCTCAGAAGAAGGCAAAATACCTGAAACTAAAAGACTCTGAGAAGCTCCTGTATCCCTCAAAATTTTAATTGGGATAGGATTGGCCAAATCACCCAAGAGTGATATAGAACCCTTCGACATGAATGGTTCAAAATTCTCTAAAACACAATCAGACTGAGGTTTTTCAAACCCAACAAATGTATTGTTTTCAATACATGACCGTGACCTTGACCTCTTAGAAATAAGAGCATTTGGGATAGGTCTATCTTGATTCTGAGGCCTATATTTCAATTTGAAGCAATCAGAAATGACGTGTCCTTTTTTCTTACAATAGGTACACGTAGGAATAGACAAGGATTTTGAATCAAGTCTCTCAGAGGCTTGATTTTTAGAATTTGTGCCAGATTGAGTTTTACTGAGAGTCGTATTTGGTTGAAACATCTTTCTATCAGTAGACTGCTGAATGAAAGATTTGCTTACAGCAGGAACTTTATGAGTTAAGGAATACTGATCAGCAGCAATAGCAGCTTTTTCCAAGGTTTCAAACTTATGCTCTTCGAGATGATTCTTAATGTCACTATGGACACAGTTCTTGAACTCTTCAAGTAGTACTAATTGTTCAAGACTTTCAAAATCATGTTCAATTTTCTTGGCTATGCACCATCTCTTGAATAACTGTTCTTTTTCTCTAGCAAATTCAACATAAGTGTGTCTAGCATCTTTCCTATAGTTTCTAAACTGTTGCTGATAAGCCTCAGGGACTAATGCATAACCCTTCAAGATGCATTCCTTAACCAAATCGTAATCAGAACTTTGTTGTACTGACAGAGATATATAGATATCTCTGGCTTTGCCATAAAGTACACTCTGCAATAATTGAGTCCAATACTCTCTTGGCCATTTCGAATTCTCAGCAACTTTTTCAAAAAGAATAAAATATTTGTCTACTTCCTTTTCACTAAAAGGGGGAACTAACTTGATATTTCCTAAAATGTTAAAACTTGAACTTGTATGACAAGTGGAATCGTGCTTGCTACTTGCCAGCTCAAATTCTTTCATTCTTATTTGAAATTCTTTCTCATCCTTCTCTTTTTGCATTTGTACGTGTAATTGTTCTTTTTGTAATTGTATTGTTCTTTCTGTAATTCTATATCTTTTTCATCCTTTTTGCATCTGTCTCTCTCTCCCTTCCTTCAAATTGCATTTGTTCCTTTTGTAATTCTATTTGCCTTTCTTTTTCCTTTTCCTCAAATTGTAATTTCATTTGTTCTTTTTGATTCTGAAGCTCAAGCTTCCTTAACTCTACTTCCATCTTTTTCATTTTTAGTTCTATTTTCTTAATGTCAGAGTCTGTCAGACTTACTGACAGATGCCAAAACACTTTGGTCAAAAATATTCTTTCCTACCAAATATTGAATTAAAATATTTTTGATTTCTTGTTTTGTCAAGGAAGCTTTTTCTTCAGAAAGATCGTACTTTCTGGCAAGTTCAAGCAACTCATCCTTTTTCAAACTATCCAACTGTTCTTGAGTTGGACTAGAAAGAAAACTCTCCACTTTTGACATTGTGAAAGAAAGCCTGTTGTTTCCACTAAAATTTCAAGCAAAATGAACTAGGGGAAATTGAATTTCAATTTTTTAGCCAATTTCATATATCCCGGACAAGCCCCCAATTTTCTTTATGTTACGTATCGGTTCGTTTAAAGTAACAAAGAAAAGAGCGAAGACAACAAGCTTTGTAAATTTTAACAAAAATAATTTATTTCCCTAGAAAACACGGTGAAAAGGTAAATATATGAAACAAGACTTACGATTTACGAAGAAGATCCAAAAATTTGTCCTAATATTGTGAAAACACATACGTCCTGTGACTAAGCAGTTCTAAATTGACGTAGTCTGAATCTCAATTCCGTTCCAAGATGGCGGATGATGATGTCAGACGAAGGTTAAACACAAATGTCCAGAATTTTCACTGTGAATCACAATTTGTATTGTTCAGTTCCAATTTAGAATTAATTTCAGCAAATGTCTTTGTCCACACCAGTCGTGTGGTTCTCCAGGGAAAATTATTATTTAACAGGTAGACGAAGTACAGCTATCATCGATAACAAAACACATGTTGTTCTAAGATTCGGCGAATGTGGATATGTGAGAAAGCTTGCTAGTAGCTTCTCGTGGGTCGGTGGTTCTTTCCGTGGATTTCCCGGTTTCTTCCTCCACCATTAATACTGGCCGCCATGTATAGCTTATCGTGTGCTGAAAAATGGCGTTAAGCCCCACAACAACAACAACAACAACAACAACATACGTATGAACGAACAACTCTTTCCAGCACAAAAGAATACCTTTTTCTTAAGGTATTTAGAAACTCTATAAGATGTTACAATCTGACTCTCTAAGATGTTAAATATGACTCTAGACTAGTTCGCAGCTACTTGAGTATTTTAAAGCAAACTAATACGTCACCCCATGCACATGCATGAAGAAATCATGGAGATTTTGAAATATCGTCAACGTAGTATAGAATGTCAACAAGTATTATTAGTAATGACCGTGGTCACAACCAATCATTTACATAGCTATTTCCGACTGTTTACTTAATATGACAGAACCGTCATACAAAAATCGTGCTTACGCGAGTCCCATTTACGTTTTAAATAAACACGATGTTTCTAACAAAATATCAGATCCTGCGAACATAATCATCATCATAATAATAATTATATTTAATGATATAAAAAAATGAAATAAAATGAAATAGAAAGAATTAGAAAGAATTCAAATTTTAACACAAATGTAATTTAACTACAGGGTCGTAACTATATATATATATATATATATAACCTTGTATATGTATATATATATCTGCTGCCCTTCCTTGTATGTATATATATATATACATACATAACTATCTATATATCTATCTATATATATATATATATATATATATATATATATATATATATATATATATATATATATATATATATATATACCATATTTACCATCAAAGCAAAAATAAACGACGCCTCCCGAAACCTCCAACTGTTCCCTCACCCTCACCCTACAACCCTACAACCTCCTACTGTACCCTCACCCTCAGCCTACAGTCATGTAATCGATGCAAGACAGACTTCCATGTATAAATGCGTACAGTCGCTAGACATATTGTAAGATACCATTGTTTATACTGAATACAACAGAATCATCGATTTGTTATTTTCAAGAACCTATAATGCCAAAATTTAACATTGAAGCATTGAGACTGACGAGGCAGGAACTGCTGGCATTTCACAGCATAATATTATCACGTAGTTTTATTTACATGCAACCTAAGATATCGAGGATATGTGATAATTAAATTTTAAACGCAAAACAAATATAGTTGATAATAACTACGTCATTTCTTTATCTCACAATGATTATGAAGATGTGGCAGAAACAATATTTCTAGCTGTTCGACAAAAATACAATACAATTGAAAGAAGTGCATGTTCACTTTGTGCATAACATATCTTAGTGGTGATAAAATTAATACATATTCACAACAAGGAAAACTCTCAATAGGACAAACAACTGGCATTAATAGCACGCAAGCAAAGAGATATTCAAAAAATGGTCAATTCTTTGGTTTTTAATTACACTTTTAATAAATACTGACTATATATTACAATGAAATGCGCGTTAAGTGCCTTTTCAAAGGACACGCCAAGGCAACTGACCAGTTATTCTTGGTTTTCAAGCACGACGTTCAACCACCTGAGCTACCACGGCTTTTCTCAGAAAATGGCAAAGTCTTTACACAAAACGTACATATTTCTATGTGTAAAGCACAATTTTTCAAAACTCTCATGACCTTCTCGTTTGAAACACCATCATATCACAGTAAATGGTTGCCTTCATTAGTCACCGCTTCTGATATACTGTAGGTCATGTCATTACCGAACCTGCAGATAGAAATTAAAGCAAATCCAAGCATGTTTGATGACGTCACGTTATCAGTCTGTATAGAGCCACCGAGCATAAATTTAGTCACAAGTATCTGTATTACCTATATTTGTTATCTTCTAATAACAATTTGTCCTGTTTATTTGTTCATAGCCATGTTTGAAATTTGTCTATGATCTCCCACCAAACAATTATGATTGGACACTTGGATTCCAGAAAGCACGTTATGTTATCAGCTCATATATGCTAATTATGCTTAGGCTAAATTAAATTCATTGTTTGAAATGACTTTTGAAATTTTAATAATAAAATAGTTTCTGTCCCGTCACAACATACATGACAGTGTCTGTCTCTGCGATATATCTACTTAAATATGCCCTAAAACAAGAGAACCTAATGATTTTTCCCTACTAATCACCATCACTTTTGAACTGTTGATTATACTATATAATGATAAGGAGCGAACCTGGGTAAAGTTCAGTAAAACCATGTGTCGGGTACAAAAGTTAAAGCTTGGATAAGCAAAGAAACCACTGCCTTATATTATCATTGGTTATAAGCTTGACACTGGGTCATGGTTATGACAGAAACGCTATGCGTTCCTCCATCAAGATATAATGGAGCAATTCATTAAAATATCAGTATTGGTTCCAAAGTTGTACCATTATATGGATATATGTAACCGGTATACATTTTCTTTAATGTGACCTTGACCATCATGCACTGGGCGTAGGTAAATGTGGCTATGGCACAGAAACAGATTAGAGTACTTATGGACAGAAACAAAGTTGATGTTTTAAAGGGAAAGATAATCTGCAACTGGGATAGAAGGATCGTCTGCAGTGGTTTGATGAATAAGCGACACAAAATGAGGGGATACACTGTCGTATTAAAAGATAGTGGGTGGGATGGGGTGGGAGAAAAGGTCTCGAATTGAAATGTGATTCTTCGGACGAATGGCAGAATTCCCAAACGACTGACATGCTGGGATGGGAAGAAATTGGGTTTTTCCTTGTTGAAAAAGAATCCAGGTTAACCAAGCAGTGAAACAAGCGATTGCATATCTTGGTGCACAAATTACTGAGCTAATATCTTTGCAGAATGTCAGGCAGTCAGTTTGATGTTATGAATGTGAGGATGATTCAGAAAAGCAGCACTATCCTGTAAATGATTTTCATGAAACCTAATGGACCAAAAATAAGTGCCCAGAACTAATGGATGTATCCCTTGTATATCTATATTGTGTGCTTAATTTTTGCCATTGAGGGTTGTATCCACCTTTTTTGTTATGATTCAGATAAGTCAACAAGATCGTTACCTGAATTTAAGTTCAAGAGCTGAACTTTTCCGAAGGAAGTATATTGTGTCGCAGGTCAAGTAAATTTGTATATAAAGAGATTTGGTAAAGAACTATTCATTCCTATCTCAGGATCAGTCGTCAGAATATTTTGTTTTGGTGCGTTGATATATAATTTGTGAGGTGTCATTTAAATTATTCATTGGAATTACAAAGTGTTCATTGATTTCAGTTACTAAATCCCTATATTTGGGATACTGAGAACTCAAAGGCATTCTGGATTACATCACTGTGACAATCAGAACATTCAGTACTATTTTTATTCATTCAGATGATTCAATATGTTTGGACTTGAGATAGGGCATTATTTGGGATTTAATTCACAATGCTGTAAGTGTTTCTTAAATGTACATTTTGTAACTTAGAGAAATAAATTCTTTGTTGAATTTTAATTAAATTGTTGTTTTCGCTTCCTTCCTGTTACATATTTTAAAACCTAGGGTCACAACACTATTCTCATGAACCTGATTAACTCTGGAAGTCATTTGCTTGGGCATAATAATGCATGCATCTCGGAAGTCTAGCTTGATTGTAAAACCGTCGTCCTCAGGTGCATTTGGAAATGATCTCAGTGTCTCCACTCCTGAGTGAAATGGTGAGTGATTTTCAATTCATGACCGGACAAAGATCCTGGTGAGTTTTCACTGGACAATCTTAACTGCCCTTTTGAAAAGTGGAGTGCTGATTCTTGCCGCAAGATACCGAGTTTGTATGGGTATTGTGAGGCGCTTGTAATAATAAGGGAGAGACACCAAACGTGGTCTAGAGGCACTACGAAATGACTTGTGTCACTCATGGTTCAGTGAGGCAATATCTCAAGTTCCATGAAAAAGTTTAAATCCTTCCCACTGCGATGTCAAAAAAGAAACGAATTTCATCACCCAGTGGGGCAGAATCTACAGTTCCATAAAAAGTTCGAATTCAAGAAAGAAACTAAGCAGCATGTTATTCGCTGACATGGAGAACAGCTGGGTTGATATTGGTCATTGTTTCCCTCACACATATTCCTCAGTGGTCTTTTGGAACTGGTTCTTTTTTTGGGAGAGGAGAATAGAGAGGTTGAGACATGTTTGCATGCCTTAGGGTTTCCCTCCTGTTCTTTGATTTCTTCTGAGAAAATAAAATAGCCATGCATAAGATTTGCTCAGGGGCGTAACTGTCAGAGTTTGGGTTATGTTCATATAGCTGGAAAATAGCCATGGAAACCATCCCAAAAATGTGTCATATCACTACAACATTTCGAAACAGTTGTAAAACATTTCGAAACAGTTGTAATGAGTCCAGAAAAGACTCCCTATCAAAGATCACAGCGGAAGGTTTGACATTCCCTGCACTCAAATATATCTCTTAAAAGCTGGAACTACATGGTGAATTGGTCGTTGACGGTGTAAAAGAATAGGACTTTTGACACTTGTCTCTTGATGTGGCCTTTCAAAGCAACATGACTAGATTCCAGAAACAAATGGAGGTCACAAGTGATTGTCGATCGGCATTATGTATACAAACCTGAAATGCATTTATGCTAAAATGCTTTCTGTCAAATTCGGTCCAGCTCTGATAATAAAGTTATAAGTAGTTATTTATATCCTTTTAGAGTTTTAGTAATGATGCTCAAATATCGTGTTTTATCGAAATTGTTTGTATAAACCTGAAAAGTCTTTATTCTAGGAGGCATTGTGGTCAAATTTTCATCAGTGTTTTCGTGAACAAGTCATTTAATGGTGTTTGTATTTTATTATTGATTGATGGCCATATTTTAAAGCTAGTTCAACAAAAAAATTTCCGACCATGTTTACATAAATCTTTACTTAAGAACACGACTGCCACTGTGACTGCAATGTCATAACTTTTATGATAATCACTTGAAGCAAGAACGATATATTTGTATGAACTTTGGTACCCATTCAACATGCTCAGGGCATATGAGTGTCAGGGATCAATAGAAATAACAATGGAAAGCCAATCGGTTTAGTTGAATGTTACTAATACATTTCAAAGAAGGAGGCTGCCTTTCCAAAACCTTGATGACTGTAGTATTCTAAATAATACTATTGTTAAGAACCTTGACTCCGAGGTTGTCAAAAGAGGTTGTCAAAAGAGGTTGTCAAAAGAGACTACAATTTCATAACTTTAAGACACAGTAACTTCAAGCAAGACCAAATTATTATGGTAACCTTCTCTCCCAGTCCAATCTACTGGTGACACCAATGTATCAGTGGTCCAATGGAATGAAAGTGGAAAGGTCATTGTTGTATATGAACTTTATTACATTTCAAAGGTCATTGTTGTATATGAACTTTATTACATTTCAAAGAGTGAATCTGCGCTGTTACACCTCTACCGTGATCCCTGGATCTTTACTTTGGTACTCTCAACACACCCTCTGGTAAAATAATTTTACCTTTTCCTGGTTTTTTGAAGCTGACAAAAGTGGTTGATACCTGCTATTCATCTTTTATAAATTTGCTCACTTTTCTCCCTTCAGTCCAAGAAAAATTATTAAATAGCAAGGAAATGAAACCAATGTCGACCTTTGACACTAATCTTGAAAATATGACCTGAATATAGTACTTGACAGAACGTATATACATGTCTGTCAAGTCTAAATTATGTATCTGAAAAGGCTTCAGAATTAAAACGGTGCAAGGATGGCGTTAGTACTGTGATATACAACCGTGACCTTGAAGATACAAAGCCAACTGCGCCCCCCCCCCCATCCCCAAGCTTTATTATACAGAAATTAATGATACTAACACTTAAGGGTCCAATCGTGTTTAATTGTACATGTTAAATAGCTACAAAAATGGGATTAAAGGAAAAGCAACCATGCCATGTCGATAACAACACAACCACTACAAAGTGATGCCTATATCTCATCTCTTCCCAAGCGGGATTGAAATTTTCACAAAGATCAGCACTCACCATTCATTTAACATCTACCACCTCTCCCTATCCCCAAACTGTAACTTAACACAGTGGAAGACATGCTGGCTGCCATGGGTTTCGAGGGTGTCGGGGAATAGTTACTGGATATATATGCAGGGCGATGAGAATATATCTCCTCTTCTGCTATCTGTTCCTCCTGCTGCGATGCCCATTTTGACCTGCAAGGACATATCTCAGTTATGTTTAAATTTCAGCAGATTGTAGACGCTGACGTGGAGATTAACGACTTTGAATTTGCCAATTGTAAAACACCATTCAAAGGTTTTATGTTCCACCACCTTATTTAATGCACTATTAATTTAGGGACATTTGAGCTCAATAAACTTCTTCAATTATGATGAGACACAATGAGCTGGACTTAGTTTGTGTGAGTATCTAATCCCTGAACATGCTGACAACACAATGCAAGGTGTTGCCAGTAAATGTCTACTAACATCTGGGTTTTCACATTTAGACAAGGCCGCTTACATCAATGAAAATGCTTATTCTACAATTAAAAAGACATTGACAGGTAATGCAAAGGAGCACACAATAACATTCCTTTAAAATAAAATGGAAGAAAAGAAAACTAAGGAAAGAATAATAAAGGTTTTTATGACTTTACGATCAACGACAGAAGAATTATTCATATTACGTGCAGCATTAGACCAGTTGGAGATGGATAATGTCTCATTTTTGCATATTTGTGCCAATTTTCTTCGACTGAATAGTTTTAGTTCCTAAGTGTTATGAGAAGGGAAAGATATTATTTTTTTCTGTCATGTGATATATGATAGTTTTAGTAAATTTTATATATAAGACATTTATCAACCAAATAAATCTTATTTTGTCCCCAGAATGTCCTTTAAGGATAAATGTTGATGTATATTGAAAGTAATTCAAAGATAAACCTGCTTCTCTGACATCTGATTTTATCTGGTGGTTTGAATAATCAAGGTCTGTGACACACTAATAAGACCTGGAGTACTGATATCCTTGTCTTATCTAATACAACATATTGTCAGTCTGGGTGCACCGATATCCTTGTCTTATCTAATACAACATACTGTCAGTTGGGGTGTACCGATATCCTTGTCTTATCTAATACAACGTACCGTCAGTCGGGGTGTACCAATCTCCTTGTCTTATCTAATACAACATACCGTCAGTCGGGGTGTACCGATCTCCTTGTCTTATCTAATACAACGTATCGTCAGTCGGGGTGTACCGATATCCTTGTCTTATCTAATACAACATACCGTCAGTCGGGGTGTACCGATATCCTTGTCTTATCTAATACAACGTACCGTCAGTCGGGGTGTACCGATCTCCTTGTCTTATCTAATACAACATACCGTCAGTCGGGGTGTACCGATCTCCTTGTCTTATCTAATACAACATACCGTCAGTCGGGGTGTACCGATCTCCTTGTCTTATCTAATACAACATACCGTCAGTCGGGGTGTACCGATCTCCTTGTCTTATCTAATACAACGTATCGTCAGTCGGGGTGTACCGATATCATTGTCTTATCTAATACAACGTACCGTCAGTCGGGGTGTACCATATCCTTGTCTTATCTAATACAATGTATCGTCAGTCGGGGTGTACCGATATCCTTGTCTTATCTAATACAACATACTGTCTCCTTGTCTTATCTAATACAACGTACTGTATCCTTGTCTTATCTAATACAACATACTGTTTGTCTGGGTGTACCGATATCCTTGTCTTATCTAATACAACATACTGTCAGTCGGGGTGTACCGATATCCTTGTCTTATCTAATACAACATACTGTATCCTTGTCTTATCTAATACAACGTACTGTAGCCTTGTCTTATCTAATACAACATACTGTTTGTCTGGGTGTACCGATATCCTTGTCTTATCTAATACAACATACTGTATCCTTGTCTTATCTAATACAACGTACTGTAGCCTTGTCTTATCTAATACAACGTACTTTATCCTTGTCTTATCTAATACAACATACTGTCAGTCTGGGTGTACCGATATCCTTGTCTTATCTAATACAACATACTGTATCCTTGTCTTATCTAATACAACGTACTGTAGCCTTGTCTTATCTAATACAACGTACTTTATCTTTGTCTTATTTAATACAACATACTGTCAGTCTGGGTGTACTGATTTCATTGTTGTATGTTAAATACAACATACTGTCAATTTGGTTGCACTGATTCCCTTGTCGCATCTAACAACATAACTGTCAGTTTGTGTATTCTGATCTTGTCGTGTCTGATGTAATATAATGTCATTTCGGGTGTACTGGTCTCCTTGTGTTATCTAATACAACATAATGTGAATTCGTCTATTTTTTCTTGGTATTAATTCAAAGCATGGAAAATGGTTCTTTTCTTCGTGCTTAAATAACGGATGGGAATATTCTAGAATGTCTTGTCCAGAACCGTTTCCAAAACATCAATTCAAAACATTGTTCCTAATGCATACCCTATCTTTGATTTTTAATTTCTGCCATAGAACCTTGATTTGGGTCATACTATTATGTTGTGGTAACTCGATAACATTGATGGATCGAAAAATCGCAATATATCACTCTGATGCCATATCGGAAGCAGTGTGACGCGCACCTTGTGCTAAATCAATAAACTGGGAAAGGAAATAATTCTTGATGTATTTCCAAGATTACATTAATGCGTGTACCAGACCGGATTATTAATTCACGTACCAGACCGGTTATTAATTCATGTACCAGACCCGATTATTAATTCATGTACCAGACCCGATTATTAATTCATGTACCAGACCTGATTATTAAATCGTGTACCAGACCATGCTTGTTAAATTCATGGATTAAGAAGGGTATCCTTTTGTTAGTACAGAGAATCCATGTTCTCGAACCTGATTATTAAATCGTCTACCAGACCCGATTATTAATGCATGTACCAGACCCGATTATTAATTCATTTACCAGACCCGATTATTAATTCGTGTACCAGACCTGATTATTAATTCATGTACCAGACCATGCTTGTTAAACTCATGGATTATTATGGGTATCTTTTGTCCGTACATAGAATCCATGTTCTCGAACTCTTTAAATCTGTGGTTCGTAGCAACCATATATTCCACATGCACTGGTATTCAGGACAAATAGTGAATTCGTACTTCTTAAGAAATGAAGTCAAAGAGTCTAGTAGACTTGATTGGACCTATAGTAGCTAAATATGACATGGAACAGTTCGTTCTTTGAAGTCCACATTTACCAATCCCACACTCTGATTTTAGCATCTATATTTGAATCCAAAATGTGTAAATAAACATATTTCACTAAATTGATTTCAAGCTATTATCTTGAAGATCAAAACAGCGAAGTTACTAAGTACTACCTCGTAGTCATGACAATAAAGTACCAAAACAGTATCCCACTTAATGGTTTAGAAATTGCTGATTAGATGTTCCTTGCATTGTAATTGCCCTCACATTGATTAAGGTACAGTCTAGTGGGTCTGGTTGACCTTTGTTTATTCTGCAGTCGGGTTAATTTAAGTAACAAACTTCGTTTGATAAAGAAAAGTATACTGTATTTTGTACATACCCCACTAGATTTACAAACTTGATCTTGGTGACGTGAGAGGGATCCACTCCAATTCTAGGATTGCCAGATAGCTCTAAACAATGAAGAAAAATGAAAGATTAAGACTGCTTTCAAGCACGTCTAGCAGATCAAATAATGTATATATATGCTTATTGTACGTCTATCTTGTAAATATTGTACGTCTATGCTGTACTTATTGTACGTCTATCCTGTACGTATTGTATGTCTATGCTGTACTTATTGTATGTCTATATTGTACATACCGTACGTCTATGATATACTTATTATGTCTATGCTATACTTATTATATGTCTATACTGTACTTATTGTACGTCTGTGATATACTGATTGTATGTTGATGCTGTACTTGTACGTCTATGCTGTACTTACTGTATGTCTATGATATACTTATTGTATTTCTATGATGTATTTATTGTACGTTCATGCTGTACTTATTGTATGTCTACGATGTACTTATTGTATGTCTATGCTGTACTTATTTAATGTCTATGCTGTACTTATTGTACGTCTGTGATATACTGATTGTATGTTGATGCTGTACTTGTACGTCTATGCTGTATTTACTGTATGTCTATGATATACTTATTGTATATCTATGATGTACTTATTGTTCGTCTATGCTGTACTTACTGTACGTCTATGATGTTCTATTATATGTCGATGCTGTACTTATTGTATGTCTATGAAATACTTATTGTATGTCTATAATATACTTATTTTATGTCTATGATATTGTATGTCTATGCTGTACTTACTGTATGTCTATGAAATACTTATTGTATGTCTATGATGTACTTATTGTATGTCTATGAAATACTTATTGTATGTCTATAATATACTTATTTTATGTCTATGATATTGTATGTCTATGCTGTGCTTACTGTATGTCTATGAAATACTTATTGTATGTCTATGATGTACTTATTGTATGTCTATGATGTACTTATTGTATGTCTATGCTGTACTTAGTGTATGTCTATGAAATACTTATTGTATGTCTATGATGTACTTATTGTATGTCTCTGATGTACTTATTGTATAGCTATGATATACTTATTGTATGTCTATGATGTACTTATTGTATGTCTATGATATACTTATTGTATGTCTCTGATGTACTTATTGTATGTCTATGATGTACTTATTGTATGTCTATGATATACTTATTGTATGTCTATGCTGTACTTATTTTCTAAATATGCTAAGATTATTATGTGTTGGTGGAGGTGAGACGTACAAAAATTGTAAAAGTATGCAAAATTAAATCACCACAAAACTGACACTGGAAAGCTGCAAAATTTAGCAGCGATAGATACAAGTACGTTAAAATTATTTTGCATGTTATGTTACCATACACTTAAAACACAAGTCTATACTGATGTACTACGCTCCCAGTTGTGCTTATGTACATTTGAAATACAAGTCTACACTGATGCACCATGCTTCCCAGTTGTGTCTGTATATTTAAAATACAAGGGTGCACATGGATGCACAGTATTCCCAGTTTTGTGTCTATACATTTAAGCAGCAGAGAGGGTGAACCCTACAACTTTGTAGAGACCTTATTTTTGAAATTTAAGGGTTCCCTGAAAAAAATAAGTTTTTGTTTTAATAATGAAAATTTCTTTAATTGACCAGATTTTTTCACAATCTGGTCACGTGCGTATGTCATTCACCCTCTCTGCTGCTATGATTTTTATCCAAAAATTGTATCAAGTCCGTTGCGATATCTTGACCTAGGATCATGTAAATTTATCGTTACAAAACCAAAGGGAGCGGTTTGTGCTTTTGAAAAGAAATTTTTAAATTTATTCATGTCCATGTCGCCTGAACACCAAGTATAATAAATATTTTGCAGCGTATGATTATCTACGCCATTAAGCACAACTAAAATGTTACAGTTGTCTCTGATTACTTTTGGAATTTGTGTATACCTCTGTGTAACATAAATCACGTCTGTATTTTTATGTCTACCTCGTGAAAATATTCTAGCTGGATTTGATTGTTTGTCCAGCATAACATCATCGTACACCACTAAATTATTAATGAATCCATCCAGATCATCTACAGATGGTGCTTCATCAATATCAGTAATAAAGTCTATGACATTGTCTTCATGTAACGATTTTGCGCTTTCATTAAAATCTTTAAGTATTTCGTAACATCGCTGATCATCTACAGATGGCGCTACTAAATATAATTTATCCCACTTCAGCCATCGCATTATTAGATTAAGCAGTAATTGCGTCTTCCCACTTCCAGATGGGCCTATTATAATCATTCTGATAGAATTCGGAAGCGCTGGATGGTGTTTTACTGGTTCTTGTTTTCGTGTCGCAGAAAAGCCAATTATATCCATATAATAAATAATATGAGTCTATATTGTGTTCGATGCAGAGCACCTACCGATACTACTGAATTAACGACAATAACAACAAAAAATAAAAGACGTGCACTTACAGGCAAGTGTGTGAAATGTGGCACGAAGAAATATAAATTTATTGCAACAAAGACAGGTGGGGGTGATATCGCTGCTTCGTTAGGAAAATTACCAGGAACTCCATGGGCTAAATATCCCGGTGAGAAACATCTACCCGGATATAATTATTGTGGTCCTGGAACTCGTCTCGATATCAGACTCGATGATCAAGATCAACCAAGACCCGGAGAGTGTCCAGTAAATAAGATCGATCAAGCGTGTCACGTTCATGATGTTGCTTATAAAAATAAGGATTTGCAACACCGACATCTCGCGGATGTGAAATTGATTCACGCGTTAAATTCTATACCTAATAAATCTCCCAGAGAAAAATTAGCTAGTTTTCTAGTAAAAACTGCTATGAAAGGTAAACTAGTGTTAGGGGCTGGCAATTAATTATATAACTATCATAATGGAATCTGTTTATTATTCCCCGAGAGGATTCTGGAGAGGTAAGGCAGCGATTAGTAAACTCGCCGAAGCAGCAAAAGTTTCACGTGATGTCGCTGCATCATGGTTAGCACGACAGGCAATATGGCAAATCTTCCTAAGTCCACCTAAAAGAATTCATTACGCGCATTTTGATGTTAGTGTCCCTAATGAAGTTCATCAAGCAGATATTTTGTTTTTACCACACGATACCATTAAAACACGTGGACGAAAATCACGCACATACAAATACGCGTTAACTGTCGTTGACGTTGCGAGCAGATATAAAGAAGCGGAGCCGCTATCAACGAAAACAGCATCCGAAGTTGCATCTGCGTTCGAACGAATTTATCACCGAGGTGGTCTACGATGGCCAAAACTACTACAGGTTGATCCTGGCAAAGAATTTCTTGGAGTAGTATCATCGTTGATGAAGAAACGTAACGTTAAAATCAGACGAGGACATACTGAAATTCATCGTGATCAGGCAATCGTTGAACGATTTAATAGAACACTTGCCGAGCGGTTATTCGGATATCAATATGCAAAGGAAATATCTACCGACTTCAAAGATAGATCTCGTGAATGGGTTTCAAGATTACCGAGTGTGATAGCTGCGTTGAATAATGAAATTACTCGTGCAACTTCCATGAAACCTTCTAATGCGATCAAAAAAAAATATATACCCAATGGTTACGGACGACATGAATCTTTCTCTCAACCAGTATTAGGTAATGTTACAGTTAGATATTTATATGAACCTGGCGAACTTGAAGGTGGTAAAAAAAGATCAACTGATCCTATCTGGAGTGTGAATACACATAAAATCTCTAGCGTGGTTAGATCCACAGGTAGACCTCCAATATACAGACTAGATTCTACAGCCCCTCAACGTGGCTTTGTACGTGAACAATTGCAAATAATTCCTGAGGATACGCAATTACCACCAAGCTCAATTTTGTAAACGTCCAGAACCTCGACGTCGATTACACTCAAGACAGGTCAGCATTACATTTTCACGTGTATGACCGAGATCACTATTAATTCTGTCTACGGTAAATTGTCTTGGATTATTATTCGAATACTGCCATGACATATTACAGTTGCAACTTGCGCAATTATTATTCTGTAGTTCTTTTAGTTTTATAATAAATTCAATATCAATATCAAAATCACGATTATTTTTTTTTGTCACATTGCTTATAACCAGATAGTTTTTTTCTTATTACGTCATTATTAATAATTTGATCATTATTTTCTATAAAATTCATAATAACCCTATGTAGTTGAGATATTCTCCTGACTCGAGATACGGCGAGATAAACTAAATTCGACCACTCGATCCGATCATCTACAATCCAGATTTTAGTATCAGTTATAGTTAATCCCTGTGACGAGTGAATCGTTATAGTGTATCCTAACGTCCACGGCGATTTATTCATACTCAGCGCATTCTCAACGACATTAATATCGACTAAAACAATGTCATTCAATACAAGATTCTGTACCCTTGGTGGAACCAAGACACCTGGTATTTCAACATCAATATTCTGTCGTCGAGTATCTGAGGGGCGATAACACAAAGGTACAGGTAGATCTGAAAACTTTTCTTTATGTAACGTAAATAATTTATTCTGTAGTTCATCACGAACTATCTTTCTACTCGCGACTATTAAATCAGTGGGATTCCATGAAGTCCAAAATTCATTCATAGAAGTCTCTGGAATTACTCCTCGCATTATCTCACATTGTACTCTGTCTGGTTGAAGTCTGATTAATTTTTTAAATTCCTTCAGCGGTTCATCGATAGCTCTATGGTCATCATGTATTTCTTCATAATAATTTACGTTATTCTTCAGCCATTCATGTGGAGC